>JAHQIW010003913.1:0-65451 GCA_019055375.1 Parelaphostrongylus tenuis | reverse complement strand
TGAGAAGTAAGAAATGGAGTTACGTTGTTTTCCTATTGGTGTGACCTTCGTTTTGAAAAGTGGAATTTTTGAAACACGTGGGCGTTTTTTCTACCAAAAAAAGGCCATTTTAGTAAAACAACAGTTTTTTCACTCATAAATTGTCTCTAACGTACGAATTTCACCATACAATCCCAATACTCCCACTGTAGAGTTCAAGCGACGAGTTGTTCACTCATAGCGTAATAAGCGATCATATTCTCTTGATATAGAGCACTAAAAAATCAGTTCGAAGAACATTAAATCAAATTTCAGATTCTACACTTTTTGAACTATCGAACGATTATTGGAAATCTATTGTAAACCAAGTATAAACGACAGCGGGCATCAAAGCACCCGAATGCAAAACGAAATTTTTGCCATCTTTTTACAGCTCTTTAAAAAGGTACATTTGCCATTCAATTCAGAACCTGAGTTTATATTTCCAATCGCCGCTTTTTAGGCTATCGAATGACCGCTAAGGTTTGGGTGATAAGCGCTAGCTTGATGATAAAAACATGTAAAGACAAGTGGAAATCACAATGAGTGCTCCAAGGAAAAAAACGCAATTTTCTCTTAGTTGCTACAGGTCACCAAAAAAGCGATTTTACAAGTCAAGCACACAGTGAAAACGGCAATTTTCTCAGCTATCGAATGACTGCTTAAAATCTAATGAAAAATCTGTGCTCGATGAGAAAACCACGAAAATGGGCGTGTACCATGAGTGGTACACATTGTCCTTAAAGGGTTAGGGACTGCTATAGAAGTCGATGGCAGAGCGAGTTGCTCGATTTTCGTAGTTTAACTAAGATTTCTTACTCGCTCTGCAAAAAAAATTAGGAATTATTGTATTACTCTGACAGAACACGATTTTCTCTGCTGGCTCATATACTTTCCATTCAGATATATGCGTCGTGTGTAGAGAAAACGTAGCCTTACTACGCAATAATAATGAATTTGGAAATCAGTCAATTGTATTAAATTGTATAAAAGTAATCACAATAAAAATTTTAGCTCCGATCTCTTTTAGTTTTATACAAGACCCAAAAGTCATTATAATGATCAAAAATTGGAAATCAATGAGTAAATGGTCAAAATGATGAGACATGTTGCTTTCGATACGGCACCTAGTGTGACATTTACTATTCTAATAGTTGTAACAACGCAAAAAAAAGTCTTTTCTGGAATCCAAGCACTTCATTGAAGTCGCTGAGATTTCTGCTGTGGAATGATTATTGAACATCTCAATCAAAAGCGTGTCCTGCGAAAACTGTTTGAGTGTAAAATAAAATTTTATTTTTACCATCACAAGAAAACATAAAAACCGTTTCCAAAGTAAGACGCACTGTTCAAATCGTCGAAATTTCAGCTATCGAAACGATTACTCAAAGTTCAGAAAAGAATAAAAACACGCCTTTTGGAATATGGGTGCAGAGAGGGGAGAAGTAACTTATTCCCCGCAATGATGGATGATTGCGTGCTCTTCATACACTCACTCACGCTGCATACTATGAATATCTTCACATCTACCAGAGGTGTGTAGCTTTGGAAGATTTGTTCTCAAGCTACGTTATGACAGGCGATACAAGGCGTAATAAGGGTTAAAAGTTTATTATCTCAAACGATATGGTATTATAGCTGAAAGACGAAGGATCACACGAAAAGTAGTCACTCGTTACATCGACAGCTTTTGTAAAAAGTTCACTCGTCATATTTCATCTTCATGTAACTATAAAATACTTTTGAAATATAAAATCCACCATAGTTACCAACAAACCACTTATAACGTTCAAGCAGCAGAATGACCTTTTGGGCATGAAATGTAACCTTTTTTCCACTCCTACACCTTTCTATGATAACCTTCTAGAGAAACCAATCACATTATCAAAATTTCAGAGATCTGTGTTATCTAATGACTAGGAAAACTTTGGTGAAGAGCCATATCGAAGCCCCAGCAGAACAAACGATTCAAATTGTGTGTGAAAACATGATTATATTTTTGCTGCTACAATGTAAAAAAAATTTTTTGAACTAAACGCGTTGTTGAAATCGCAGAGAGTTAGCTTTTAGATAATTACCAACTGTCCAGCAATAGAGAGAATAGCCTTCAATTAGTCACGTATCATACTTGATATACGTGGTCCCTTTAGGGTTAATGGCGCACCTTAAATTCCCATTTGTCAGTTCACTGCCTAATTTCGTTTGAATTCCTTATTCACAGCTATAGCATGCGAGTGAGAGATAGAGGGAAACGATAATTTTCCATTATTCCCATCTGTCAAAATCTCAGACGTAATTTTTACGTAGATAACGTATTTTTTACTTTCGCAAAACCTTTTGGCAATCATTCGATAGCAAAAATTGAGCGGATTTGAAAGCCATAATCTATTTCTTACTTGGCCTTTTTTCACTGTAACAGTTAAAATAAGATCTTCATCACATTCAAGCATTTCTCTCCGAATAAGATTTTTTGATGACCAATTATTAAGTATTAGATAGGCCAAATCATAACAATTTCAACTGTGGACCTAATTATTATTAGGGATTTCTTAGAGTTATAGCAGTCAAAAATTAAATAGGTTTTGCAAAAATTGAATCTCTTTCGATGTTCGCATACTGTGTTGACCACGTGGAAAAAACGGGTATTCTGCTTTTTCAAGAGTTCTCAAAACTGTTTGAAAGCTGAAATTCTGTAAGCAATCTATATTTTCAGAATAGATTCTTCAATGCACTCTGTTAGTGAAAATGAAAATATCTTTCACAATCAAGCATTCCTCGCTGAATAACGCTATGCCGCTAGAGTTTCAACACTTGTTAGGTAGCTGAATCACGACGATTTCCATACTAACTTTGTCCCTGAAAAGAACTCCTTATTGTACCATAGAAGGCAAGAAAAGTTTACGTTTCGCCGTTAAGCGATATGTTGCAAAAAAAAGCGAAGACCTGTGCCAGTGTTGCTATATCACGCCCTTTGGAGTATGAAAGCAAATATTTTTCTGATAGTTACACTTTGAGGACTCTTTTCCATAAATCAGCCATGTCTTTGAAATTGTTGAGATTACTCCTATCGAACGGTTATTGAATGCATATAGAAGAAACTTTATCTGGCCAAAAATCATCAAATCTGAAACAAGATTTTATTTGTGTTGTTATAGCGCAAAAAACAATCGATTTTGAAAGAAAAATAGAACGTTGAAATTCACTTGATTTCAACCATCAAATAATTTATTTACACTTCAAACAAAAACAAAATTACGCCTTTGCCTAAAGGCATAAGCAGTGTGGAGATAATGGAAAGTGTCGAGTGACACATGTGTATTCGTAAAAATTTGTGATTTGTGCCACTTATAATTGTTTTGTCTAATGTTGTTATTACAGGTAGTTGTCTGTCGATGAATGTGTTGATAAACTGCTAACAATACCAACATTAAGTAATGTATAGGTTAAAAGCATAAATCACTCAAAGATAATTGAAAAGGTGCTTTCTCGAAAATGTAGTTCTCAAAATAAAAAGCTTAAAAAAAAAACTAAAAGAACTGAGCGTTCTTTTCAGGCTACGTTTATAGAAGTCCTCTTGATGATATAAATTCCTACTATATACGTATCGAAATTTTTTCGCTAGTCGCACAAGCAGAAGATGTTCTTTCCAGAAGCCAACCTGACTATAGCAATTGATTATTATTATTATTACTATTATTATTAGCACTGTCGCCATTCTTATTCAAAACATATTTTCGAAATCCATTCAATGATAATCTAGCTAGTTTTAGAGATAAAGCTTTCTAAAATTCAAAATCCTACTATATTGTACTAAAATAATCACACTAAAGCAGAAAAATTGAACTGCAATGGCAAAACGTTATTTTTTCTCATGAGTACAACGTGCTGTGAAAATATTTCCAAACATCAAGCGTAATATTAGAATCACCTTTTTTAAGCCATGAAATGACTTCAAAAACAACTATAAGATAAGAGAAAATGTTCAATAATAGCTGCAAATACTTCTTTAGAATTCTGTAGTTATTCACAGTACTTCATATCAAAGAATATTTTTATACCCCTTAGTTTATTTACCCCCAGGGTATTTTTTGGTTGTTTTGAAGTCTGAGTAGTCAATCGACTGCTTAAGTCTTGAAAAATCTAGATTATGCTGCCAGCCCACGTCTCTGCTGCATAACGGAGCGCTGAGAGGACAGTTAAAATGTAAAGGTGAGCACGAAGTTTGGTATATGTTATTCGGTCCGTGATTTCTCTTAGAGGCCCAAATGCGACCCCTGCTGCTCTCCTTCTCCTGTCTGGCTCCTTCTTCGTGTTGTTCTCTATGTTCATTGAATGCCCAAGGTGAATGCACGGGGGGATCTCTGAATTCAGAGATCCTTTCAGTTCAAAGTGTTCACCTTCGCACCATAGTTTCTTCATGAACTGAGTCTTTGTCCTGTGTGCGCATGTCCCAATCTAATTTTCTTGCCATTTCTAATTCCTCGCTTCGTTGAGTTCACTGAACCTCGTCTCTGCTTCATTGGCACTTTTCGAAAAGATGTTGATGTGAATCGCGAAACGAAGGTCTATAGGAAGTTTCTAACAATCTGTGCGACTAGGGAGCGCATTTGACCCAGTGGTTAGAGGTGCTTTGCTCAGCACACGCAGTCGATGGTGCAATCTTGCGTTTAACGCTCACCAAGCCTTCATCTCTCTGACGTGTGAAATTGGTATCAGGCATGTCTGGGAGGATAAACAGCACTTAGTCCTTATATCGTAGGCCCGAGCGAGTCAATACAAAGAGCGGATGTGCATTCGATCACTTCAAACAAAACTAAAAATCGAAAACGAAGGAGTTACGTATCCATTAGAAAC
The DNA here is from genome assembly GCA_019055375.1 of Parelaphostrongylus tenuis. Lineage (NCBI taxonomy): Eukaryota > Metazoa > Nematoda > Chromadorea > Rhabditida > Metastrongylidae > Parelaphostrongylus > Parelaphostrongylus tenuis. Next base: position 60,579 of record JAHQIW010003913.1, on the reverse strand, counting down.
TAATTAACATTAAGAGCCTTTTTAAAGCTTTACTTATTCTCTTACCGTTCCAACAGAGCAATTTCATCTTCCACTGTCGCGCAGCACTGGTTAGCTTGGCGATATAGTGTCGCTTTGTCGAACCTCTTCTTCCATGAGTATGGTGAGAGTCTGAGAGAAAAAGTGCATTTTTGTGTTGCCAGTTTCGATAGCAGTCAGCTCCTGATCTTATATGAGTTTGTACCTTAATCGACGACTGTCAACAAGATTTTCTTTGTTTCGTCATTGTCAAACGCTTTTTCATGATTAATAGAGGCTGGAACAAGGCCATACGGTATCCGCGAGAGATTTCAATGACCACTGACACGGCTTGCATATGACCCACACAGCATAATTTTTTACCAAATTATGCTTCTTAACTGCTGCGTTCTGTCCAAGATCTGCGATTTGCGCAAAGGGGTGATCTTCAAGAAAAGCTTGTATAATACCCTCCACAGGCATAATGGGCGGTAGTTACGGAGTTCCCCGTTGTCAACCTTCTTGAGTAGGATGAGTGCGCGCGAAGTCCTCCACTGGTTCGGGATTTTTTGTTATTGAACATATGATGTCATATGTCTTGCGAGAACTGCATGCAGATTGTGACCACCAGCTCTAAGCTCACCTTGAGAATTACAAATGACCTCGTTCATATTTGAAGCAGCTCTTTTGTGACTGAGCGCTAGATCATTTGGTGATAGCTAGCTGAGATCGAGACTCACGTCAAATACAATGAGATTCGATGGTTTGAACCACTATAAATCTGATGCATATGAATTCCGATGACCAAATCACGTAGACGGATAAGCATTCTCGCTTACAAGACGAAATGACGCTGACACTATGTCGCTGTGGAAGCGGCAGTCAGAATCTCGGGAGTATTTATTGCGATGTACTCAATGCAAACTGATGAAACAGCAGAAAAGGGCGAGTGAACGAAATGTTTTATCTGAGTATCGAAACGCGGCTGCTACCCTACTATGTGCTGAGCATCAATAAAAAATGCCATTTGAACGTATATAGAGCCTACGTGAAAAGTTCTGATATTTTTTTCAGACACTTCAAACGTGAAAAAAAAAACCGCACAGACAAATGATTTCATCCAGCTAAAGTAATAATTACGTTTGTCAAACTAACAATCACAGCAGTAAGCAGAAAAGTTCATAATAGTTTCTTAAAATTACCTCCCTCCTCCTTTTTACATCTACAAAGTCGCTTGCAAAAGCTTTCAGCTATGCTTGCATACGATTCCAGCGTTTGTCTCAGGTGCCAGTCAGGGCCGCTTTAGGCGCGTCTACGCTAGTGTAGCGAGTAGTTGAGATTTTCCCTTCCAATATGGACCACACGGAGTAATCACTGTGTTGAGATCCGACAAATCTGGTAGTTGAATTTTCTGGTCCCTAAAATCCTGGAAACAGCTATCGACGGATGGCAATCGTTGAGCGGGCCGTATGAGCATCAGTCCACTCCTGCTGGAGCGTAAATTCGTCGGCGACAAAGTGTACGTACTCCAAGGTTCTAGTACACCGCATAAAACTTGCTGATGATAGTTGGCAGCGTTCATTTTGACGTTTCCGTTGATGAAGACCAGCGGAATCTTTCCGGTGACGCAAATGCAGGCCCAGATGATTGCAGAGACCGGAAAATGACTCTGACCCATTATTTTTGCTACTACCAACTTCTGGTGATCTATTCGGAAAAATTGGTCGATTGGGTGATTGCGAATCGTTCTACCGGAAATACCTTTTCAATTTTGAGAAGCATGTTTGAAAACCAGCCGCACCTACCAAACGAAGCATTCGGAGTGAAGTTGAAAACCATTATTCTTTCTCTCTTTGTCCAAAAAGTGAACACCAGTGATTTTGTACCTACGCAACTTCAGCTTACTTTTGGCAATGTCTCGGACGTTCCACTCGCTGACTTCGAGCTTCCCGACTCATTTCACACAACAAACGCTCGTGATATCGTTGAACCTGGTAGCGGATCTTTTGAATGACGCTGCTTACGATGCCACAAAACTCATTCCAGTTCTCCATTATTAGTCTACTTCAGGAGTTGGGACCTTTCAAGAATACAGAAATTACTTCGTTCTATTCTTTAAGAGCTATGAGTATTTATATAGCATTTTCTATTGCGCTATGGAGAGCATTTATCAAGTCAGCATTTGTCACTGGACAAGGGCGCTGTTTCACGTATTCTCTGCATCTCTTTCCGCTTGATTACTCTCAAAACAAAATAATGTACTTTGTACGATTACAACCTCTCCAAATAATTTCAAAAACCATCTGTAGTTGGTTGAAGCTTTCCCATGACTGCGTCAAAGACTTGAATCAAGACAAAAAATGCTGAGAGGAAAAAACGGCCGCTTTTTTATAGGAGTACTCTTCAAATTATTGAACGAGTACTGTACAGAGGCTGACTCTGACTATATGCTAAAATCCTCTCTATTTTGATTCCTCATAGAAGTTGTACATTGGTGGCAATATTTTTTTGAATTACGGTTCCACAAAACCGTCTATGGTAATATGCAATACAAGTTACAACTGCGTTGCTATCCCTGGAATCTAGCCGTCGCATTGGAAGGTAGGAGTTTTCAAGACAAATGAGCGTTGTTCCCACTAGAATTACGATTACAGCAGATAGAAAAGGCTCTTAGCGTTGACCAGTTCCTAAGGGGTACGTCATACATTTGTCTTCAATTTTCAACTACCTTCGAGTTTCACACAAACCTAAGAGAATTAAGTAGTGAGCGAAAATTTGACCTCAAGCGGGAGTCGAACTTGCGTTTCATACAAGAGCGCGTGCTAGCACTGCACCACCGAGGTGCATTCTCATCACCATTCATTTTTCAATATCTCTAGTATCTAAAGTATCTAAAAATATCTAAAATCTAAAAAATCTAAAACCTTAAACCTGATTTCTGGAAAATTTTCGCGCACCGCATAATTCTCTTAGGTATATTATAAATATCATAGCAGTGCGAAAAAAAAAACAGTAAAACACTAGATTTCACGGGTATTACGTATCACATGGCTATGAGCTCAACTGGGTTTATGAAGCGAAATCGCATGTCCGACCGGACTTGTTGAGGGTTGGTGGCCGATGGCTATCGTAGAGATATTGAAGAATGAGTGGTGGTGCGAATGCACCTCGGTGGTGTAGTGGTAGCATGCGTCCCCGGTATAGATGAAACGCGTGTTCAACTCCAGTCTGAGGACGCACTTTTGCTTACCGGTCAATTCTCTTAGGTTTATATGAACGTTATACCACTGCGCAAAAAGCAGTAAAATACTAGATACGGCAAGTTTTACCTTCGATTTCATTAAATGCATGCTTTACATTTGAGAGGTTGGGGAAAAAGTTACGAGAAATTGCTAGCAACTTTTCTCGGTGTCAGCCATTTTTTTGTGTTTTTGGGCTCATTTGAAAGCCCGTCTTCTCTCGCGTTGAATGGTATATAATTTATTTACTTATTTCAGAATAGAGTTAGCAGGCGAGCAAATCAGGTTGTTGATGATGCACGAATGGCTGTTAGTTTGAAATGAATGCGAACATCTTTGTCATTTTTATCTTCACCGCTTGTGAAACATTTATTTATGCACCTATTGCACCCGAACAAAGACAAAACTAATAGCCAAAGTACTATAAAGTGCAAAATAAAGTATGGTCACAATCAAAGTTATCAGGCAGCATCCGAATTGTCAAAGAGGAATTTTCTTCAATCGCTTCAAGCACAGCTTAGCTGCAATTTCTTTTGGATGACCTGAACGCGGCCGATTTTCCAAACTTTCTTCACCTTCGTCAAAGTTCTTAAATCAAATGTACACCGTACTTTTGCAGCAGTGTCTTCGCCCCAAACTAGATGGATGCGTTCACTTAGCACCGTTGCTTTGAACTCAACAGCCATTCGTGCATCATCAACAACCTAATTAACTCTCTTGTTTACTATTGTGAAATAAGTAGATAAAATATATATTAATCAGCGAGCGAGAAGACGGGCTTTCAAATAAGCCCAGAAGCACAAAAAAATGGCCGACACTCAAAAAAGTTGCAAGCATTTTTCAGAACTTTTTCCCCAACCTATTACAATGACTCGCAGTGGCTTCCCGCTCTATCGAGTCAGCGCTGCTTATGCTTGCACGCAAGTCTGGCACAAACTCATCAACTCTAGAAGAATGGAAAATTTGATGAGCATCGAGTGTGAGGTCAAACCGTTAATCTTGTGTGCTGCGCACAAAACCTCTAACCATTGTGCACATGAGCTCTTCACTACAAAGTTATCATCTTTAATTAGCAGAATTTAGTGGGAAAATCTCCTCACTAATCCGGATCTGTACTGAATTTTTCGGTTTACGTGCTGTTGTTCGACCAGTAATGGTCTAATGAAAAAGCTCTTCTAAGTGAAAAAGGAAAGAAAACACGAACACATTTCACACATACGAGACAAAGAAAAAAAGCAGCTGAAAAGCTTTGCCTTCCCAGGTATGCAGCTTTTTTGGAAGAAGAAATTTTTGGGATATTAGCACTCCTTTCAGTCAGAATTCGCTTATGGAACGTCTTTCAGTAAAATCCAATCTTTTCGTGCTGATGGAGTATGTTTAGAATCCAAAATCCATTTCATAAGATTGAACAAAGTTTGCGGTGGAGTCGAAACAACGCACATCTAGCAAAAAATCAAAAAAATATCGCTGGTGTCTGTCGAAGAATCTTCAAGCAATCGCCTTCAAATCATATTTTCGTTTAAGGTGATTGAATGCATATCTGGCCTTTACAATGACTCGCGGTGGCCCATCGAGATATTGAGCCAGTTCTGCTTATGCTCTCAAACAAGTTTGGCACATTACCCATCCGAAGGGAAGGAAAGCTTGGTGATCTATGAGTGAACCATCGAACCAATGACTTCTCGCACGATGCAGAACACCCTTAACCACTGCGCCACATGCGCTCTTGATGTCTGTCTCTATGTCAATATTGTAATCCGCATGTTTATACATAGCTTATTTTCCAAAGAACATTACATCAAAGAACGTCGACGAGTGGCTTTTCTTACCTCAATGTGGTAAAATAACGTTCACACATGAATTTGATCTTCTTCACAACGTGATAAAACGACTGAATCACTTTTGAAAATCTTCGGTACCTAGATCACTTACAAAGATCGCATACGGTGCGAGACTGGGAGAGGAGAACAACGGCAATGAAAGATTGTGAAGTCACTAGGTGTGGCGTGGTCACGCTTTCGCTAAGCTATTTTGGTCTGCATGAGGACTTGGTATGTCAGCAAAGTCACATCTTACACAAATCAATAACTGACCATCATTTTTTACCAATATGTTGATCTTGTACTTTGGAGATGGAAAAGAGTGATGATCAAAAAACAACCTTTGTCAAAAAGTTCGTCAGCAAAATTGTTATGCATCTTTTTCACTCCTCTGTGTAACAGCTAAGAACTGCTCTCATCGTCGATCAGTTTCCTGAACTCTGCTAGATTGACCCACTTCCTATCTCTTCCGACTTTAATAAACCCGCGAAACAGGGTAAATTAGTAAAAATTGAGATATGACGGGACAGAACGAATGGGAAAGGATGCCGCGTTGACTACAAAGTGGCTGCTTCTCTTATTTTTCAATTTTCAATACTGTAAAGAAGATGAAGCCTTCTATCTATCAGTAACGACCCCCGTTGCTTGCTAACGTCTTTTATTTGCATGTTAATCTCGTTCTGCCTATCGAGTGTTAGGCACACCTTTGTAGAATAACTAAGATTGATAGAAATATGCAGTAGTTCAATAGTTTTCAATACATTAGAGTTAGTGGAACACATTTTCCTCACTCACGCACAGTGTAGTGTAGGGTAGGTGAGACATTTCATAACTTAAGAAGCAAATTTTGAATACTTTTGTGAGTGATGAGTGCCAGCGAGCGAATAAATAGAAGATGTAGCACGATATGAACAGTAGATCTGATGACAGATCTTGCAAAACCAGAGTAGGATAATTTTGTATTGATTAAAATGCAGTATAAGTGACGAATAGTAATGTCTAGTTAGTAAATTTGAGCATATGTTAAACATGAGAATGGCAAAGGATGATCGTTGAAAGAGCATAGTAGGAAAAACAATGTTACTAATAACTTTGACAGTGATAACAATGACGGTTGTAATTGTGATTATTAATCAACGACAACAATAAAAATAGATAACTATACAAGTCTGGTCAAGCTCTGTTTCTACAACTAAAGTTGACTCTTCTTTAGAGACGAAGTAATTGGGATTTTGAAGAAGAAGATCGTCCAAATTATTAGCATAGCGAAGAGTTTTTGATGTGAACTTATGTTTATATCAAACTTTTGATTTCCTAAATATTTGTAAAACTGCTTATTCTTTATTCAGTGCCCAAATGATTTTGTCTTTTCCCTTTTTCCTTACCTTAACTCTTGGCATTCACATAAATTTCTCAAAATTTCAATCCGTAGTAAACACTTCTCCCTATTTTGCTGCAGCGAATGTTTTTACTGATGACATTTTTCACTGTTTGGCTGCTTATTGCCACTTGTCACTTAATGTTATTGTGCAACATGTATTGTGAACGGGTTAATGGAAGTATTTCGGTCACAAAGAAAGGATCTACAGTGTTCAAAGACAGCGCAAAGAAAAGAATACTAATTGAAAGAATGACTAGTCAGCGATACTTCAAATTTTAATGAAAACAGCGGCCACTTACAATTTTCTTTTCTTCTCTCCTATTTCGCACCTCCTAATCCGCTTTAAACTGAAGAACTTTTACAGCCGTTACCTCTCTGAATTTTTCGACAAGCTCAAGGTCCTTTTCTTTCTAACTCTTGAAAGCCTTCAGAGTTTCGTATTTTCTCGTGATTCCCTAGTAAATATTTTCGAGCACAAGATTTACGCAGCCTTCTATAGGTGTTAGTTTTTTTGAATATTATATAGCTGAACGGCACAGAGAGCATAATCTGTCTAACAATCACAATTTGCCGTATTATTAAAAATCACTTGCACATTGTCTAGAGAGGATGACACGATTTTTATTACATTCTTTGATTGTACGTATTGACATCGTGGGCACAATGGAGGATTATGCATTCTGATGGAAATTTCGGAACACAATAGTCTTCCACACACAGCATCTCAGAGAAACATGATAGTTCTGCATGGCCTAAAAAATTTTGAAGTTGGAAAAAGAAGCCGAAAATGCACTAGGTAAAAACTTGACTTCCTGTAGAAAGCAACGAATGGCGTCCAATTGAGATAATAAGTAAAATTTTCTTAATACTTGAACTTTCGTATTAAATTGCGCAAAATTTCATATAGACCTTGCCTGAAAGAAAGAGTTGAAGTCTTCAAAATCGTTTGAAGAGTTCGCAAAGACTTCGCCAGTTCCTCATAAGTTACAGAGGTAAAATGGCGAGATCACTTGTGTTCCATTTTAGTCTCGATGTTCGGTGAGTGAATCAAGTGTACGTCGTTATGTGTAAGTGTCCTCACCCTCTTAATTCCGAGAGAACGGTGATCTTCCTATTATTACAGCTTAATATTTTGACACTATTGAACATCCATTTACCGTGATACACTGCTGAACCATTGACGCAAGTAATTTTATGGCAGGCAATGCCAGCTGACGAAAAATGAAAAATAAAGTTATAAGGGATTTCTTTACATGGCCCATTATCAGAGTTACGGTGCGGATCCCACCACTACTTGCATGCAATTGGTTTCCTCTCAATAATCCTCAACGAAGATTTTCGAACATTTCAAATGTTGCTTCGTGTGTTACTTGAGGATTATGCCCTCATGGATTATACGAGCGCTCTAAAAGAAAATGTTGAGGTAGTATTACGTTTTCTGATAAACAGCATCGCTCACCACTTCGCCAGTCAATCGACTGCTTTTTTTCAACCCCTCTGTGAGCACTTAGTACAGTCTGAGAAGATGATTTACGTCTTTTGGAGGTTGATATGTCAGTGGTTTACGTACGTTCTGTCAGTCTCGCTTGCCTCATCAGAGCCACACGCCTCACTAATTACCCCTCCTGATAGTAGGGACGGGGACCGCGTCCAATCCAAATCAGCTGAAACTGTGGTTGCCACGATTTTGTCAATCATGGCTTAGGACTATTACTAAGCATGTAGAAATTACCTTACAAAAGGCTCTCAGAACCACACGCACCATTACTCATATGGATATTGGAAAGGAAACCACTTGATTGGAAGGCACCGTCTATGTGCTTAGTAACAAGCGTAAGCTATCGACTAAGAAAGCCGTCATAACCACAACTTTACGTGGTTTGGATCGAATGTTTCCGCGTCCCTACTACAAGCAAGGGTGACTAGCGAGGCATGCGGCTCTGATGAGGTGGGCGACATTGCGGGAACGTATGTAAACCAATAACATATCAGCCACGAGATAGCGCAAAACATTCTCTCAGGCTGGTCGCTTCGTATTCCCATGTTTCTTCATTTGAAATAAGTGGCAGCCAAACACTGTCGATTAGTTTGCGATGCAATGCTTATAACGCACCGCAGGGAGTGAAGGCATATTCAGCCCACATTTACAAAACTTGGTCAAAATATTGAGTTGAAGTTTTCATTCTGCATAGATTCAATTTTCGGACTGTAGAAAGATATGCAGTTTGGCTTATAGTGTAACAAAGGCCGAATAACGGATCGTATGCACTGCAAATGGGCTTACATTATAACATCGCACATCCCCTGAACCACTGGCAAATGAATAGTAGTCTAGTAGAGTATGACTTCTTGATGAATATAAATGATAACAGCTTGAACAATGCAGTCGGACACTGCCAAGTTAATTAATATAATATATTTCTTGAAAAGATTCTATAAAATCAATTGAAGAAGGACGTTAAACTGCTCTTGACGTGAAAACCTTGACATTATAAAAAATATCTTTTTGACTGTTACTGCGGATAGTTTGAATCGATGACGAAAATCGAACTGCATGGGCAGACTTACTATTATGCAATGAAAGAAGATCAGAAGCATTGACTGTATGGCACGCATGCCGTGTCAGTGATGCTGGCTTGCACATAGCCTTCGTCACAAACGCACGAAGGAATACATGAATTGCTGAATGTTCTAAAACAATAAATAAACTTCAATTTTTGTCTTTTTAGCTTGGTTTATCTGATATGAATGATCGCTAATTAAGAGCGAAACATTCGCATGATATTTGAAAAATCTGGAGCCACGTAGAATTCATCTCCAAACAATGTCGGATGAGATGATTAGTTCCAGTTACACTTGTGCCAACTGTGGTTTTCTGACAGAAAAAAATGTTTTTTGCTTGTGGAATACTTTTAGTACATCTGAACTTTTTGCACCTGCAACGGATTCCACCGATGTTAGCGCAGGTGATTGGACATGGGGATGCACAATCGCTGTAGTGGGCATTTGTTGGACATGGCTTGTTTGTTCCTGAAATATATTTCGCACGACGTGAGATTTAATTTATCATATAGCAGATGTGCCTATATATGGCAAAATATTCAAATGTGAGAGCACAAAGCAACAAAACAATGGAGTGCAAAATTAGAAAGTTCCAACCTTTAGCAGTACTCTAGTGAAGCCAAAAAAGGTTTAAAGCGGTTTGATAATACGAAAGCAATATTTTTGTTGATAATTTAAACATTAAGATTGGCAGCGCCGTGATAGCGATGTTATTCATCGCGAGCAAGTGGCCGCCTCAGTCCCACACTGGATACACCAGGAATCCAGAAATACACCAATAAATCGGAATTCATTTATTTGACCGCCTCTTGCGGTGGTATGATCCTATAATATACCCAATAATGTAGAGTGCTGTGCAAAAATTTACTTCAGCCGGGATCTGAACCCAGATCTCTCTTTCCGTGAGCACGAACTGAACCGTTGCACTGCCGGCGCTCGTTTTGCATAACACTCTTTCTACGATACGACGGTTGGCTGTTGACAGATGACGCGTTGCAGCGTAGAAAGGGTGTTGTGCAAAACGAGCGTCGGTAGTGCAATGGTTCAACACGCGCTCTCGGAAAGAGTGAGATTGGGTTTGAATTCTGCCTGATGCAAATGTTTTTGCACAGCACTCTACATCATTTGGTATATCTGTGAAGATTCTACGTGGTCAAAATTCGATCCTATACGCCGCAAAGGTTACGAAATCTTCAGGCAGCTTCCACCCAAAAAAAACTTCGCCGACCTTAGTGGGTAATAGAAGGGCGCTGTAGCACAATAAAGACTGAGAGTGCGAAAGTCTCAAACAGGCGCTTGCCTCCATAAAAACAAAGCTGACACGATAACATGGGAATTACAAACCACAGGTCTTCACTCACGGTCGAGCTTACTGTGTAAAACAAATGAAGGAGATTTCAAGGTAAGGGCGGATATCAGGCATGGACGAAACTTTAGAGACTAAAACAATTGCATAATCAAGGAAAACACTGTCAGTTACAACAAAATCGTAATCATTTTTGCGTTTAGCGCAATTAATTGGATCTGTTCATAACTTTTGGCACTAACGCAATAAACACCGAAATTGCTAATTAGTAGTATTTAAAATTACTCAACAATGCTATTCAAAGTATGCTCTATCACCCTAAGCACATTTCTGCCAACTCAGACAACAAATAATTACCGCGCTCTCAAAACTCGTCATCCTTGATTCGAAGGAAGTTGCCAATCCCCGACGCAGATGAATGATGTCTTGGAACTTCTTTCTGCTCAAAAAGCATTCCAGCGACCAGAAGGGGTAATAGTCAGACTTTATTAAGTCAATACTGTACGGCGGATAATCCAACACTCCCAACCCATTTCGGTCAATTTCTTCTTCGTCAGTTTGGTGACATGCAGCCTTGTTTTTTCTTGAAGCAGGATGAGATTGCGCCGACGTCGACGTGACATGGCTTGACTGCAGCGATCCATATGCTCACAGGAACGCTTGGCGTTGATCGTCTCTCGGGTTGTCCAATTCCCAGTGAATCAGTTCGGTTTGATCCCAAAATATGATGATCATAGCCTTTAGCGCGAATCGAATTGGACGTGGAGTTAAAGCTCCTCGTTGGCTTGATTATAGCCATTGGTTTGGACGGAGCTGACTTCTGAAAAATATCCACTTTCAGCCGATGGTAATGACCTTGGCCGGATATGGGGCACGAAGATGACGACGGAGCTGTTTTTGAGCAATGTTCTTGCGTTTAGCAATTTAATAACTTCTGATTTATAATTTGATGTTTATTGCCATAGTCCAAAACGCATGAGAAGCCCTAATATGTGCAACGGGTAGAACTAGGGATCTGATAAATTTATAATAGAGTCAAACAGCGACTAACCTTTCTGCGGCAGAGCGCGCTCACTGCAGAACTGACATTCTCCCTTCTCTATGTGAGAACTGTGTAGTGAGCGCGGTGAAACTCGAAATGTTAGTCGTGAATCGACTCCGTTACATATGAAAGCCGAGCGCCGTCTTTTCGTTAACTATAGAAGTTTTCCTTTGTTTCAAAAATTTCAAGCTTTGCGTATAGGTTTGTAGAAAAGACATCGATACAACTCTGTATGAGTGATGGCTTTTCTTTTTGTTTTACACTATCAGTGTTGAGTTGTGAAGCGCCCTTCGTGAAGTTTAAGCGACAGACTAACTAGTTCGGTTATGAAGCCTTCAATTTCTTTGGTTCCTGTAGAAGCATTTTCTATGTCTGTGCTATCTTTGTTGTTTAATCTCATAGCAAGAGGTTGCTAATCAAATTAGAGTAACAGAAAACCAAAAAAACCGCTTGTGAATTCACAGTTCTCGACATCCGAGCTATTCAATGTTGCTATAGGTTTGGCGAAAGGTCATTAGCAAATACAAGCCTACCAAACAAAGCAAGCCGAGTGAAACACACTTCTATTTTTCTTGTTTCAATGCACTTAGAAGACCTTCTTAAGAAGAAAGAAAAATAAAAGTGTGTTTCACTCGGCTTGCTTTGTTTGGTAGGCTTGGATCTGCCAGTGACGTACGCCGAGATTTATGTTCTCCAATGAGTACGAAGATTCTGATAGAAATTTCCTGTTTAGCGAAAGAGTTTACAAATAATTCTGTATCAGGAGAAGTACAGGTTGTCCCAAATCAATGGACGAGGCAACATGAGAGTGAAATGGTGGTTGACAATAACACCATTCTCGTTTTTCTAATGATGTCGCTTTTATAACATCAAACATTAACTACACGGAAGGACTGTTGAACGAGTCTAACATCGGTTGTAGAAAGATCAATCTTTGACTAAATCTCGCAAAGGCAACTGTAAGAAACGAATCAGTTTGCATGATACGTCCATACTCTGCAAAGTGAGAATTTCTGAAGACTCAGTTACGACTGACTAGGCCACTAATTGAATATGATGAGCGACATAGTTCCAGACCTGAACAAAAAGGGAAAGAGCACGCACGCCTCCGAGTTCACCTTTTCGTCTCAACAGTTCTTCCTACTCTGACAAATATGTCAGAAACCTAATCACTACGTAAGCGATACAATATTACCTACGTGCTCACGGCACAATTAAAAGCGCGATGCTTGGAGTGTCTCGTATCTCGCAAATACGAGAAGCAATACAAAATCGCAACCTACACCATTGATAGAAAATTAAAGATGCTGTCCCAAACGAAGACAAGGTGGTCTGGACACATAATATGCTTCAACGACTATCGATGGACCAGAGCCTCTCTGAATTCCTCGTGATGTTAAATGTAGCACAAGAGGATAGGCTCGATTGCGCTTTTCTCCAAAACGAGTCTGGAAAGAGGATAGAATGCTCAAGGAGTTCTTGCAGCAAGAAAGTCCCGCTGGGCTGCTTTTAGGCGCGATAGAAAAATGGAAGGTTCACTGACGCTCTCCCTAGTCCATCAGCATCTGACTGGAAGAGGTGTTGAAGGTAGTTGCGTGACCCGAATACACATGTATCATACCTTGTCAAATTCATCAAATTTATTATGCGTGGCTTCAACTTATGCTTGGAAACTTCTTGTCAATCTCACGAAAATAGTTGAACTCTTGGACTCTTTCTGGAATCCTGGGATTGCAGCGGGAGCATTACCACGCAAATGAGATGCCATGGCTTGTTTCAGAGAGGCCCAAGACCACTTGCAAAACCAGAGATGCGTGATGCATTTGGAGTGAATTCGAGCCAGCATATCTTCAGATTAGATTACGTGACGGCATCACCGTATCCCCTGCCTCTTATACCATATTACTGGTTTAAGGACTGCGATAGTTGGTCAAAATTTGCCCATAGGTGTGCCCTCTACTTCCAACCCATGAACTTTCCATTATAATCGTTTACATTGACTTTTGCTCAATTACATAGATTGTACTCAAATGCACCAGACTTATACTTCTTCCTGGTTTTCTAATAGTGATAAACAACATGATTCATTATCTCATAATGAATATGTGCACTTGTGCAGTATAACGCTCAATACCTTGCCAGTAGCATTCTGTATTAAGGCGACAAATCACGCTTCTGTATGGATCATAGATCACTGGTTCAAACATTCGGCATTCTCCTGTAAAAAGTTTGTATTATGGTGTATTTGATAGAAAATAATTATGTGCGTCAAAACTGACGATATGTAATTTTAAATTGCGCTTATCCAAAAATGACTACAGATTTTGTAACCATGATAAACGGAGAGGCTCACAAAGTGACAGTGACGCTTTGCATTACACCGAATTCTAGCTTTCCCAAGCCTTAGCTTGATCAAGCGCAAAGCCCACCATGTGTCCCGACATAGCGGTACCGGAAAATTATTGCCAGTTGTTTTTTGAGGTGGTCATTAAGACTCGGGGAAGGACCCGTCGAACATGTGTTCAGCGATGTTCTCGGCGAAGACGAAAGTCATGCAGATGCCGAACTTACGAGCAAAATATCAGATGATTTTTATATATGATAAAGTTTGTAGACTAAAATAAAATGGTGTTAAAGGGAGCCAAACACAAAAAATTGCAAATTTTTTATTCCACACCACAACTCTTCACAGGCACAGTACAGATTTCTGTAGTTTTTGCATTTGCTGCGCTTCCTTGTAATCATCACTAAAAGGCCCCTAAACTTTTGGCTCCTGCTCTCGACTGCCCCTTGAGGCTTGTTAAAACTTCCAACGATACTCGCGCACGGTTCAACGGTAATTTCGTCCCAATATTAATCAAAGTCGTTTTAAGCCAGTCTACGGTACTAACGAGCAACCGAGAATTTTTTCTCGAGTATGGATGGCACGGAGTAATCCATCGGGTTGAGATCCGAAGAGTTTGATGACTAAATGTCTTCACTCGAAAGGCTTGTAAACAACTCGTGACAAATGGCAATCGCTGAGCGGACCGAACGCGCAGGAGCTCAGTCCTGTTGAAGGATAAAACATCGACGCCAAAGTATTGAGTAATCCAAGGTCCCAGTCGCCCCGTAAAAGTTTCTAGTCATATCTGGCAACTTAATTTTGACGTTTCCTTTGATGAAGACCAACGATGTCTTTCCAGTGGAGCAAATGCCGGACCACTATTACACAAGCCGGAAAATGACTACGGCCATCAGTCTTTGCTACTGCGCACTTATTCAGATCCATCTTGAGAAACAGACTTCGCCTGCGACGATTGGGAAATGATGTGACTGGGAATATCTTCTCATCCGTGAAAAGCACCTTCAACAAACGAACACCCAGCTATCAAACTAATCATTTGGCGAGCCTTTGAAAGCTGCTCTTGTTTTCATCTTTTTGCCCAGAAAGTGGGCACGAATGATTATCTAGCAGTGCAGCTTCAGCATACTTATGACAAGGTTTTGGAAGCTCCACTCAGTGATCCCGAGTTTCGTTGCCATTTTGCGCATCGAAAGTTTCCGATATGGTTGAATTTGGCAACGGATTTGATAACAATTCTTCGAAATAGACGCGGTGGATTCTTCGTAGACGCTTTCAATCTCTCCAGTCTCTTTGAAACGTTTCACGGCTCTGTAGACACCCCTTGAGTTAAAACCAATTATTTTGACAATGCCGGCCATTTTCAAAACACATTCCCGAGCAAAATAGAACAAAGAACTCAATAAAATTATCAGAACTATTGGAAGGATATCATATCAATACTAAACTACAAAGTACAAAATCAACAAGACTTTTCTCGCCCCTGCACGTATAACATGCACATGTATGTATAAATATATATATATAATATATATATACATATGTATATATATATATGTACATATATACATGTCAACCTGTATTCGAATCACACCACATTCCCTGAGAGCAGACTACTTCATCGCACGGATTTGATGACTTCGCAGCATCCGGAAGTGGACGAAATTTTCTACATATACCTGAAAACCATCAGACCACTAAGTGCAATATGTTTATATTTCCGCTCACTTAATTATATTTGTCTCGAGTATGTACTGTATAAACGGAATAAAGCTCTCGTCGCTGATCAATCCGCGAGGGATGCGATGCATTCGTCCCTAATTTTTAACTTCGTTTGAGGTGACAGAATCATATAAGGCTTTCATGGCCTCCCGCTGTGCCGAGTCAGTGTTGCTGATCCTCCCAGATAAATCTGAGACATGTCTGATACCACTTTTTTGATTTCGGAGGGACTGATGGCTTGGTAAGCCATGAGCGCGAGGTCAGACCATCGACCTTGGGTGCTGCGAGGAGTGCTCTTTACCAAAACGCCACAAGTATTCCTTCAAATTAGCTAAAAGAGCGCAAGTAGCGTCGTGGTTAGAGGTGCTGCGCATTGAACACAAGGTGGGTCGTTCGATCTTGCGCTCATTGTTCACCAAGCCATTCTTCTCTCCGTAGTCCTTAAACTGGCTCAACACAAAGGAGGCCACCGTAACTCATTGTAAAGGGGCCGAATATGCAGTCAATCACTTCAAACGAAGTTAAAAATTGAAGGCGATAGCGTAGCGCATCCCTCAGGAATTGATCAACGCCAAGAGCTTCAATCTTTTTTTTTATACATTGTATGTCTATTTAGTATTCCTGCACGTATTTATATGCATATATATAATCAATCGAAAATTATTTTATTTCATCGCCTATTGCGGTGTTATGATGTTTCAATAAACTCAATGATGTAGAGTGGTGTGCAAAAACGTTTGAATCAGCCAAAATTCGAACCCAGATCTTACTCTTTCCGGAACATGTGCTAAACCGTTGCACCACCGACGCTCGTTTTGCACTCCATTCTTTGTACATTATGTATGTATATATATATATATATATATATATATATATATATATCAACCTGTATTTGAATCACACTGCGTTCCCTCAAAGCAGACCACTCCATCGCACAGATCCGAGGGCATGGCAGTATCCGGAAGCGGGCGAAATTTTCTACACATACCTGAAAATCCAAATCAATGAGCTGAAGTCATATTTACATACCTAGTCACATATTTTAATGTTTATTTCTAACATTTGATATGTTTGCTTATGGTTTTATATATATATATATATACATATATATATATATTATATATATATATATATCACAACCTGTATTCGAGTCACACTGCATTCCTTGAGGGCAGACTACTTCGTCGCACGAATCCGTGAACTTAGCAGTATCCGAAAGTGGACGAAATTTCCTACAGATACCTAAAAAGCAACGAAAATATTAAGTTTGAAGTCGTGTATTCGTACACTTTGTTTATATTTGCCTTTGATATAGAGCATTTTTATCAAAATGCATTTCTTTAGGGAAATCCACTTCGTTTCGACGATCAGAAGATCTAGTAGTGTACGGAAGTGGACCAAAACTCCTACTCTTACCTGCAATCATATAACCAAAGAGTTTGAAATTATATACATACATGATTTGATCAGTTGAATATTGTCAGGTACATTACACAGCAGTGACATCACGATAAAGTGTCCCTGCTGCATTATATATATATATATATATATATATATATATATGTATATATATGTAAATATATGTATATATACATATATATGTATATATATGTATATATCTAAAAGGATAAAGCTCTCGGCGTTGATCAATCCCTGAGCGATGCGCTATGCATTCGATTTCAATTTCAACTTCGTTTGAGATGATTGAACACATATCTGACCTTTGCAATGACTCGCGGTGGCCTCTCGCTGAACCGAATCAGTGCTGCTTATCCTCTCAGACAAGTCTGAGACCAGTTTGTACCAATCTACCGACCCCATTCGGATGGAGAGCCTAGTGAGCCATGAGCGCGAGATCGAACCATTGATCTCGTGCGACGCAGAGCACCTCTAACCACTGCACCACATGCGCTCTTTTATATAAATAAATATATATAATATATATATATATATTATACCAAGATTTCCTGGAATCTTTTGCACTATTGTTTACTTTTTTCTGTTTGAAACCGGGTCGCTGCCCAAAAGCTGTATGTTGGAGTATGTTAGAGTAACTTGGGGACAAGCACCTGGATTCGGCCAGCATTATCGCTCGCCATCTAAATGAATTAGACTACCGCATAAAGTAGTGTCTCAATGTACACTCGTATTGGCCGATCACTCACACTGCAATGACGACTCTCCACAATTTGAAGGAACTGGTTTGGAACACGGCGCCACATTCCACCGTATAGCTCTGATGCTGCTTCATCAGATTCCATCTCCCTCGCTCCTCGAAGTATATGCAGGGGTGAGAAAAAGCCAAAGCTCTACTACCAACTCAAAAGTGCGCTCACCAACTTTTCTGATGGTCAACCCCATTTTTTCTGAGGTAAGAGCATCTGTCTCAGCAAATGGCTGCTTATCATTTGACCATGGTGGTGAATATATGGTTTTACCGATTTTTTCGAAAAAAACGTATAAATTCACAACAATGTCAAAATGCGAAAGAAATTATGGGCAGGTCTGCATATATGTCGTGTATTCAAATCACATTTGATTTCTTGAAAGAAAACTGTTCTACGTACGGATATAACGCATGAACAGTGCTGCGAAAGGACGAGATTTTCTACACTTACCTGCAAACTGTGAGAAAGTTAGTGATTCACAATTAATGTGTAAATTTAAAAGTGCCACTTGATTTGTCTTTTGTCGAAAGCTTGAAAAATTTTGAATACACTATCATATGCTACTGTTGCGTTAAGCTAGGTGAAATACCACCCTGTCCAGCAACACTTCTTATTTTTTGAATGATTACTTGCTTTTTATGTACTGCAATTCGACAAAATATAAGAAATTTTGCGAAGCACATGGCTACAAGTTTTTCAACACAATATCGGTTCCGCAATGAACAGCTCTTTTGTGGCATAACATCAGAGCTTGGAAAGGAAGGCAGTGGGTATTAAAATCAATACTTTTGAGATCATCTATAACTTCAAACAAAACACATCGATAAGGACACCAGCGACTTCAGTAGCATTGCAAAAAGGTTTGCCAAAAGGCCATTGCCCTTGGTGTGCCTACCACTTATTGACAAAGAGCAGATGCAAGCAGATTACATAAATGGGGAATATGCCTGTCGCCGGAGAATAAATCAACGTGAAACATCGGGCCAGTTGGTTCGTACTATCAGTAATACACGGCAAGAACGAAAAAATACACGGTTTGGTAAACAAGCTATCATATGATCTCTTCGAAGCTCTGAACGAAGCTATATTTTTTGAAGCGTTATCCATTGCGGAATAAATAATATACTAATAACGTCACATCATCATGAAAATGTCACAGACTCATTGATCGATGTTGAATTTAATACATTTCGACCTTAGAAAGTGCATAAAGCCAAATTTCTCCTGAAAACAATGATCGATGGTGAAGAATAGTCAAAGATGAGTAACGTCAAGAAATAAAGTTGTGATGTTGCAAATCATCAAGTCTAATAATTTTTGAGACTTAGGCAATAAAGTAAGCACCTGTGTTTGAGTCGCACTGCTTATTCTGAGAACACACTACTCCCTTACATTTGTCTAGTTCCGTAATTGGAGAGACTGGAACTCGAAACGACTGACAAGCTCCTGGAAAACATTGTTCAAGATAAACAAGTGAGAGGGAGTTTGGCTCACCAATCTGTCCCACCTGAGTTGGAGTCGCACTGTTTTCCTTCTGGACAAACTACATTTGAGCAATAGTCTGCATTTCTTCCACCTCGAACGTATAAACTTCCAATGACCTTCTTGTAAAGTGACCTGGGCACCCTGAAAATTACACAGATATTAAGCCATTATCAGACTTACTAGCAAGATGTGTAATTAACGCGATAATGTTAATAGGTGTAATTCCCAGGCATTATGGGAATACCATTTATTTTAAGTTGTTTTGAGACCTCGCTCAAAACAATATGTAGTCGTCTAACGACATATTTTACGCCTTTCATGAGGTCTGTTAGGGCACTTATATAATGCAAGGCACGTGTTTCGATATTGCAGCCTCGTCAGTTACGCGGTGCCTTTAGGTACAATCATTTGCGCGAGGAGACATCCCTTGTATAGAGGATCCGACACCGAAGTATTTACACGCGCCGCCAAATGATGAATTTACCAATTATATCCATTTTCTATATACACATATATTTTTTTGAGCGAGGTCTTAAAACACTCGAAACATGAGGCATGACAATAATGTTTTACCAGAGTGTACAACACTGCCCGCTGAGGTTCTTTTCGCCTAGCGGCAAGTGTAAAGATTTCGGCGTTGATTATTCTATGTAGGGGTTTTCTCTACGCGGAACTGACGTAAGTGAAAAACACCGTGTGACTGACAAGACTGTAATGCCCAAATACGTCTCCTGAGCTGTATAAGTGCCATAAAGAAACTTATGGAAGGCTGAAAATATATTATCATATCATATTATTTTGAGTGAGATTTTGAGAGCACTCGGAAAGAAAGATATTGATCCAATCCACAAAGCCGATTAACTTTTAATGATCGAAGTCTGGTAACACTTGAGAGACAAACACTCAAGCAGAGTTATCACCAGTTAGTTCCATGAGAAACGCAATGTTGTTGAGTGGTAGCTATTCTCCTGTTATGCAAAAACAATATTCACATGAATGAATGATAACACATAATGCGCAATCCAATCACACTGTCACAGTGAAGACATTTCCAATTTAGTAGTCAGTATCAGCATCGGTACCGTGAAACCACTTTTTGGAAACATATTACGACACAAGACTGTGGAGAAGGATTTGAAAAGGCATCAAGAGGCTTACAAATGGTGTTAGATAATATCTTCACCGCTTTTGAGTTTAATGTAGTGTGCCTGACGTACTACATGATATATAAGACTAAAGGAGAAACGAAAAATTGTTCTCGTCAGCGAAATATGTAACTCAGAATAAATATACCGCAGGGTATTATTTATATGAGTCTTACTACCCTGGTATTTTAGCTATCACCTAAATTTTTTTTGCTATGAAACAATTGAAAGTACAAACAATAATTCTTGGCTCGCTGCTCTTATGCTAAGAAGGGAAACAACTAACTGAAACAAAGATACGATTCAATGTGACAAATCCTCTTCGAGATCCTACATATTTCGAAGAACATATACCTCATTTATATGAACATTCTTGTGAGCGAATTGAGGAGAAGGTTGTAGAGCACATACAGCACCTATGTATGTCAATAACTCTGCTTTGTGTTCTTGGTTTCATTTTCCTTCATCAGTAGAAAAAGTGGATATTCTTCACTGACCAGTAATACTATATTAGCGCAGTTAACATATAAATAGCCAAGCCAGGATTGTTCGAGGCTAATTTTTCCCTAACCAAGGACATTGGAAATGTCGACCGACAGCAGAGCATAGCGAGCTATACAACGGAAAACGTTTCAGCCTTCATATCGTAAAATGGAAGCAAATGAGCATAGCGGCAAAAGATTTTGAATATAGGTGGTCATGTTGCTTATAGAAATCTTCATCGTTTATTTCGATAGTAGGAGCCACATCAGGATGTTAGAGGGCGACCGCCGTAGTTGAGCAAGTAGTGAACAGCCGACGTTGCGCATGATTTTTTCACCTTTATATATCCAACTTTTCTTGTCACTTTTTTAACTTCAGCATCTTCTATCCACGCCCTGTAATACTGCATAATCGAATGCAACTTTACAATTTCACAACGGTTATGTAGCTCTTCTCATAATGCCCTTGATAATTCTTTCTCGCCCTTCCTCACATGGTAACGAAAATTCTGCTTGAGTCCGCCACATTTGCTTTAGTGTCAACCGTACTATTGTGATAGTCCTCCTTACAATCGTTGTTAACAAGCAGACTATAAGCGATAGAGGCGGTGATTCGCTACATTGCAAGCTTTTGGAAAACCATCTGGGGAGAAACATCGATTTAGTCATTTGTCTTGTGCTTCGCTTTAATATCCTCAAATAAAATTTCGGTGCCTAACGAGATTGTTCGCGATTGCAAGCTGTTTTTCCTTTGTCATTGTGAATTATTCAGACATATGCTAATCGTTTCATTTCAACATAGTGAAGTCCGCTGTGCAATTTTTGTAGAACGCTTTCTGGAAGATTTTTGCAATTCGATATAGAACTCTTGGGGTGCAGTTGAAATGAAACTAGCATTAGTTCAACCATTTCTTCAGTAAACGTTTTGCACTATAGGTGGTTAGTGGCTAGATAAAATGTTTTCCATTACCACAGTCTTACTTATGAGGGCATCAATACGGCCTCCTAATCTATTATCACATGTTATGAGGAGCGATTTTTCAACGATACCATATACCATAAACACCGTGCAATGGCGCCTTTTAATGGTCTCGCATCATGGAATCCAATGACAATGTTTTGATATTGAGTTTCAAAATATTATGATTTTTGCTGAAGCTTTAATCTGACAGGGTCCAATGCCAGTTGTGTTTCCCATATCATTTCCTCTAACGAGTGACTGCTCATAGCACCGATAGAATTAGAACATGACTAAGAAGAAAGCGAGATTACTAGTTTTGCTCAGCTCCCACTTTTATTATGATCTGCTGACTTCACTCGAAGTCTTCCTCTTACATCGTCTTGATGCCAGTGGCTGATTTGGATAATGGCGTGATTAAGTTGTAAGTGCGGATCTTACCGTATTCTTTCCTTATCAAAAAAGCGTGGGACAGCCACGTGATTCAAGCTTCATGATTCTCGTACTCAACGTTGAAGCCATGAAATCTCTTTATGTATCATGTTTTCAGCGATTAGTCCTATACACGGCTTACCGGCAGGATTTTAGGAAGAAGCACTATACTCGTAGCCAGATATTAAGCTTTTTCCAAATCATATGAAGAAATTGCTTGTTTGAGACAGCACCCTAATTTACATCCAAGTGTATCAGATAGCATGATTTTGACCCGCATTAAAGTGGACGGCACAATTTGCAAACAGCTAGTGCCTTGAACTCGCAAAGAAATACGTGTCGGACAATCAAGATAATGCTGGAATGCTTCATTTCCCTTATATTTCTAGAAAAATTATGAAATCATACCAATGTCGCCCATTTCATGAATTAAAATATATGTTTCAGCAGCGCAGAGTGAAGGAAAGGCGAAAATCTGTAAAGAAATCTTCTGGAGATGACTGACAGCTTTTTGTGAAACCTAAGAGGACAGAGCAGGTGTTGATCGCGGAAAGCCGGAAAGGATCGAACACCAAAAGTTGCATGTGCACTTCTGACTATTGCGCTGCACGCTCTCCTTCAATTCCTATACTTACGTTTTTATACACTATCTATATCAGTAGAGCGCATGTGGCACAGTGGTTAGAGGTGTCTTGCCTCGCACACGAGGTCAATGGTTCGATCTCGCGCTCATGGCTCACCAAGTCATCCATCCCTCCGGGGTCGGTAAATTGGTACCAGACAGGTCTTAGACTTGTCTGGGAGGATAAGCAGCACTGACTCGGTTCAGCGGGAGGCCTCCGCGAGTCATTGTAAAGGCTAGACATGCATTCAATCACCTCAAAACGAAGTTAAAAAATTGAAGTCGAATGCATGGCGCATCCCTCAGGGATTGATCAACGCCGAGAGCTTTATCCTTTATCCTTTATCTATATCAGTAAAGCCTCTTCGGCTTTCTAATTTCGGATATTTGAAAAAACCAAGAAAATTATTTTTTTTGTTACATGATTCAACTCCAATTATGCTGTGCCTATGTTTTTGACTTCGGTATAAGCTACTCAATGTTTTCGAAATGTGTCATCAAATAGTTGAGATAATTTCCAATAAAACGAAAGCAATTGGAAATTATAGGATTGAGGCTTTGCATAATTAGTGTCCATCAGCAATAATTGGTATTCATGACGAACGCTTTGATGTTCTGTCTACTTCAATACTGTAAGAATTGATTTACCTGAATTCTCTACACGTTCCTGTATTATTGTCACATAGATAACCTGTGGGGCAAGTGATATAAGAACATCGAGATGGTGAAACCTGAAATGTTAGCCAGTGAAGCATCATCCATTCCTCTTTATATTGTTTCGTCGTGCTCAAATTGTTTGTGAACCTCTAAGGGACCGCTATAGAAGTCGATGCGCGTATAGCGAATTGCGCATTTTCGGTGTTTGATTAAGGTTTTGCTCCGTTTTGCAAGAATTTTCGGAATTCATGTATCACTTCGGTAGCATAAGTTTTCTCCGGTTTTTTTCCCTGTCCGCACCCGTATTTAAAAAAAACTATTTTTCATTACTCTTTGACGTATTAGTATTTATATCACAGTTTGAATATGGTGAATTCTTCGGGTATGTTTTGGTTTCAAAATGGTTTCTATTTTAGACTATAAAAGTAAAAAGAGAATTTTATTTCACATTTGGGCATCTTTCGCCGCAGGCTTTTCATTCAGAGTCTCAATTACCATTCGATAACACAAATCTCAGCATTTTCAATAATATTCTTAACTTTTTAGAAGACCTCCTATTGAGCTGTTACAGCTGAAAGAGTGAGTTTCGCACTCGGGCATCGTGAAAATCGCGCACTGCAATTGATAAGTGCTGTGCGATGCGCGCCGAATTTTAAACTCAATATTCTTTGAGCTGTAACGACGCGTCAAGAAGACCTTTTGATAAACCAGGTGTATCATTGGAATCATTATATTCTGCGCTACCGAATGATTATAAAATTCTCAGAGAAACCTACGCTGAACGAAAAATACTCAAATGTGCAGCACAAGTTTATTGTTGTTGCTACAGCTCGCGAAGATACTTCTTTTGACGGGCAAGCACACCGTAGAAATCCCCGAAATTTAAACCATCGACTGGTTATTGAAGGGCGGCGGCTTGATACCAATGTTGCAAAAGCCATCCACATACGTGGGGGGCATACGCATGACATGTGAAATGGAATCTTAATTCCAGTGTTGCAGCGCAATAAAAAAAATTTTTGGGTTTTTCAAAACATATGTTAAACTTACCGAAATTTATGCTATCGGACACTGTTAGACCATTTGAGGAAAAGCTTTGCTCATCGAAAGATGCTTCAATGTTAAATAACATTTTCTTCTTACTGCTACAGTGTAATTTCGAAGCCTTCCAAATAAAAATGCGCTTTTCAAATTTTGAAGAGTTAAGCTATAGAATGATTACAAAAATGTTCGGAAAGAGCAAAAAATACTTACTTTCTGAATAGTGTGCTAATAGGAGAAGAACCGTACTCTATGCAATATTGAATGCGCGTTTTTCTTATACGTACACCAGCTACATGCTACAGTTACCGCTACATGAAGCGCTATTAAAGATGCCCATTTGTAGTAAATGCGCTTTCAAGCAACGTTCTCGCAAGAGAGACAATACAATTGCCAATAAGGGTTGAAAGATCCTCTTTTCACAAAGACGTGGTATTACGCTGAAAATGGATTGCAAGAGAAGTAGTCACTTTCAATATCAAAAAACTTTTATAAAAGGTTCACTCACATTATACCATTCTTTATGTAACGAAAAGATATCTCTGCTTTACCTATAATTATCAATATACCATCTACGACGCCTAAGCGACGCGGTAACATTTTAGACGTAAAGTCCGACCTTCTTTTCGCTTTTGAAGCGTTCTATGATAGCTTATCAAATAGCCCGACTACTTCACCAAAATTCTCGAGAGTTGGGCTAACTAATACTAAGACTAGTAAAGCTTTAGTGAAGAGCCATATCGAGCTCCATCCAAGTAAATCAAACAAATTGAGTGCGAAACACCCAATATTGATAAAAGATTTTTGTCTAGCCAGAAAGACCTTCAAGTAGTCGTGCTACATATTTGGTATATGAGGTTCCTCAGGGGTTAAATAACCTAAGAAAAGGCAAGGCAATCAGAGAAAGAAGAATCCATACCTGGTCATCGTATCCAGGCAAGCGAAATGTCCGGCACACACCTAAATTCGGTGGTGTAAGAAATGTTCATAGTTTAGAGACTCATGAAAATTAAAATAAAA
Source organism: Parelaphostrongylus tenuis (assembly GCA_019055375.1). Lineage (NCBI taxonomy): Eukaryota > Metazoa > Nematoda > Chromadorea > Rhabditida > Metastrongylidae > Parelaphostrongylus > Parelaphostrongylus tenuis. Next base: position 35,156 of record JAHQIW010003913.1, on the reverse strand, counting down.
ATTTGGCTTTCGTTTGAACGCTCAGGAATGAGTATCTTTTGCCTGGCATAGTTAGGATAAATCAGTGCCTTTTTTTTCCTAATGAGCCGTTTTGGGGTTGGTAATAACAGTATTTAGCAATTTCAAAATGGCTTATCGAGATAAAGTCGCTTCCATTTCAGTTAGTTGATAAGCAGTGATCAATTTACCAGTGTTAGAGTCACAAAGTGTGCCTTGAGGGCAGACACCACATGAGAACTGCTTCAGATCGCCGTACTCTTCACGGAAACGCCGGCATACTCCAGTATTATTGTCACACTGATAGCCACTGGGACAGTAACCGCATGACAAATAGGCTTCTCCGATTAACGGCAACTCAAAATAGGCACATCCATGAGATAAATACAAAAATCCATTTTGATTTGTTGGGCTAGTACCCAGTTTTTAATTGTGTAAATATCAGTTTGGATTTAGGTGCAGCAGTTAAGGATACAGCTGGGTTCGACTAAATCTCTCTAGAGAAACAGATAACGCAATGTAATTGCTGTAGTTCAGATGAGAGATTTTTGAGAGTTACGCAATTTTGTTGATAATCATTCGATCGGCCACGTAAACATCATGCTTATTGAAGCAGCCGGAATCTGAAGCGTCTATTCGTTTTGGTATTGTCGCTCTTATCAGAAGTCTATACTTCAATAAAAATTTTGTAAACGAATCGATGAGTAACTCACAATAGCGAAGATGAACATGGTACAAATGAGACGTTAACAGCGAGGCCACGTGTTAGCGAGTGTTTGCTCTCAGCTGAACTGCAAGCCAGTTGATTCATTCATTCCCATGCTCTCTATTGATAAAATGAATCTTGTGTTGAGGTGTGAAGTAACATTTACCACTGACTGAAGTTAAAGCCCAGATGTATGCATAGTTCAGGAATAACAAGCTCAAAACGTCTAGCAAAGAAAATCCGCCATTTTCTTCTATGATAGAAAATAAGCTCGCCTAAGCGCTGAAGTATCTGCTACACACAAGAAATAGTGTATCTCTTGCATTACAACGAAGATTCATATAATTTCGCTCAATCAATTGATGACAAAAGGTCGTCTGCGTTCCTTGTCTGTAAACATTTATCTTAGACGGAGGTTGACTAACTCTAAATGTTTATTTACTCATACGTCAACGATTGTGCGTGTACTACAGGGAAACTGGTGATGCGCTAGACGACTTTTTATGCTTGTTATCTAAATGTCGTAGAAAAAGGAACTTGAATAGGAGTCATTTGTAGAGCTTCTGTGCGCACCTAATAAAAATTGGTATACACCTTACGTCTTCACTGTTTCAGGCCAAGGTTGGACGTTTCGCAGCACGCCGCGCGGCGTAAAATCTGACTCAAGTATTGTAATTCAGAAAACGCGGATTTGCGTTTGCTCACGTCTAGATGGAATCGAGAGATTTCTTTTAGCAAATTGGGGATCTGAGAGGTATTATCATCATAAAGTGATGAAGTATCATTGAAATGGCTTCTATGAGGATAATTTTCGCAGAAACACCGTCCAAATGTCGAAAAACTCCAATGTTTCAACGAAAAGACCATATCCTTTGGAAACGAATATATTTTAAACTGTTATATAACACCTATCTCTTTTTTAGTTTGCACTTTTCGAGTGACTCGGTAGCTTGAAAAATTCTAATTTTGATGATAAGCTTGATTTGTTGTACGATCTTCATACTACGTATTCCTTAGGGCAAAAAGATAAATTTTTGCATTTGAAATCTGCAGTTTTAAGTACACTGCGGATTCTTTTCTTATTATAAGGTAAATTTTGATTCCAAGCAAACCCCATCGATAATATATGATAAAATTGAAGGTATATATAGAAACGACATTTTGATGAAGAGATCGCCGAGTTACCATAAAAATTTTCTACATTACATTAAGAAATGCATAGAATGCACACGCATTGTGAGTCTCCACTGCATGCAGTGAGCATCACAATTCTTCATAAACCATTCATTATTTTCTATTTCAGAAACATTACGACCGTTGCTCGCTATTCCACTAAGTAAATTGATATCAAAACAGGAAGATTCATGTCGCATTTTTCGATTTAAAAGTGTTGAACGATAATATACAATACTACTCATAAATTATCTATTTGTCGCTATGTTTAAAGGTGAAATGTTGCTGATACTAGAAACAAAAGTTACCATGGTTGTATATGACTAAGTATACTGCAGCAGTGTTGAGTAACAGTTGGTGACACGATTTTCTTGTAGGGATGTGGTTTTTCCTTACAAAAAATCGGGGTTTAGGAGAAGTATCGGCGCTGCCTCCAAGTTTCAGGTATGAATGATATTCATTAGAGAGTCATACTTGTTCTATGGACCGCTTACTACAGACCCGCTCAAAACGATAGAGTCTGATAAGGATATGACATGTTTTAAGCTGTTGGGTCTAGTGGTATACACGCGACTGTTTCGCCCTATTGGGACTCATCATCACCACCCTCCCTCGGTTCAGCCGACCTTCTGAGGGCTAACTGATCCGCCAAAAAGTAATCGTTAGCGAGTAATGAGTCATCCCAAGTCAGATGATGATAATGATCGCCGAAAATAGCCAAACGAAGTACTGATGAGCCTCAGTAGGGCGAAACAGGAGCCTGTATACCGCCAGATCTAACACCTCAAAAACATGTCATATCCTTATCAGTTCATTACTGAGTATAAGTGGTTATGTAGAGCTTCTATTCATATGACTGAACAAAGCCTCTTCTACTATTCAGTAAAAGTTTCAGCTCTTATAGTACACTAATAATAGGATTTTCCTAATTGTTATCCATGAAATGGTATCGTATTACAATGTACAGTATGAGTTTTGATGAAAAAGTCAATGTTATGTGATTCCATTGGCAAAGTTCAACCGAAAACAGCCAAACTGAAATTTCTTTCTTGAATTCCTTCTTTTGCTGATGAGAACACTTCTTCTGTGTATAACAGAGGTCTGAATTTAGGCGAAACCACCACACTGGGTTATTACGTGCTCCAGGGGCAAGATTGATAGAGCCCACTACCGCGCGAGCGACGAACACGACGCGGCTGCCCTTGCAACGTTCGGCTTGAAAGAATTAATTGGTCTCGCTTTACCTTTTTATTATGATTATCGGATTTCATCTATTGAGTGATCTCCAACCGTAACTTCTCAAAACTATTTGACACTCCGTCATGTGAGAAGATGCGCACTCGTTAATAGCACATCAGCCGTGAACAATCAATGACTACTTTGAACAACAAACAACTCGAAGCAGATGTCTACGGTTGGAGAGATGTGGATCAATAGAAAGTGACTATCTTCGACGCTTGTGCACTCATGTCAAGTTATGACGAAGTCAATTTCGAAGCGATCTTTGAGAACATGTAGCAGTTGTGTCTGGAGGGAATTCAGCCCTAAGGTTGAACGAGGGAGGTTTCATATAGAGATTAAGCAGAATTGAAAAAATCGATAAGGGTAGGAAGCCATTTGAGCTTATCATGACAGCCAAGACTAGTCATGGCAGCTCAGAATTTCGGATAGCACAGTCTCAGCGGTATGAATGGAGTCAAATTCTAGAGCCATCGTATGCCATTTGTTCATTTAGTAGTTTGACTTTTATGAATTCCCAGAACTGTCTCTTATTAGTCTCGACATAAATCGAATGATTCAGTACTTTTCCTTAATCCACAGATGAGAATGTAAATAGTAGTATTCACTGAGTAAAGTTTCAGTTCCAACTGCTAGTTAGTCACCTTGTTGTTATGCATGTTGTGATAATGTTCTTGGATTTTGTTCGCTTTAATTCGTATCCGTGCACTTGCGTGCAGTGGTTAAGCGAGCCTTGCGGCACAGACGTGGTCTGCGGTTCGATCTCGCACCCAGTGCTCATCAAGCCTTCCATCTCTCTGAGTTAGGCGAATTGCAATCAAACTGTCTGGGAGGATAGCAGCAGTGACTTGGTACATACACCTTTACTACAAGTCACTGCTTTTGCCAGATATGCATCCAACCTCCTCAAACGATGCTGAACAATGTGAGATGTGCGGCGCATTTTTCAGGAAATGGCGAATGCCGCATACGTTACGCTACACTTTCTCAAAACATTTTCATTACTTCCCGCAATAATCAAAGATACTAAGTGTTATAGAGTGATGCACAAAGCTTATGGGTCAGGCGAAACTTGAAGCCGCATCCCACTCTATCCGGGAGCGCGTGTTCTAACCCGTCACACTACTGGCTCTTTTTTCCCCATCACTTTTTCTACGCTACAACGCATCTATTTGTCAACAACCAACCTTTAACGCCTTAGCCCAAGTAGGCGGTATCGACATTGAACCCAGTTAGGCTAACAGGTATTGCGTTTTGGATGCTCAAAGAGAATTATTTCTAATTGACCGCCTTTAGCGGTCTACGATGTTATAGATGATGTGATAGAAAGAGTGAAGGAAAAACAGGCGTCAGTAGTGTAACGTGTTAAAGCACGCCATCCCGGATAGAGTGAAATGCGGGTTCGACTCTCGGCTAACGCAAAAGTTTTGCACATCACCCTACGTCGGTGGGCATATCTGTAACATCATACCGGCGCCAAGCAAGGTCAAATAAAATGACCTCCGGAAAAAGTGAACTGGAAGAGAGCAGAGGGTGTGATCCGTAAAACTGGCTCGGCAAATAGCTATTTTCGATGGCTGTGAGACTGCAGTCCACAGTTAGTTTAGAGGAAATCTCGCGCCCACAAACGAAAAAATCACCGAAAATAAGCTTCCACTTGTGTTACCCTCCTTTTCAAAAGAAACAATTACACCTGTTAGATGTTGTTTCAAATGGGCAGGCTTCGATTAATTGCTTGCGATTAGTGAAATACCCACCAAATAATTATAAACGTCAACTAGTCCACAGTCGCTTGCACGATCGAGCAAAAAATGCATAATATGTCCTAACGGTGAAAGCGGTGATTATATGAGTAAGTGTACAGTTTGCTCAATCCCTTGCAAAGCCTGCGGCGGCGAGTACGTTGGCAAAACTGGAAGGCCTAGGTTATGCTCGCCTAACAGAACACCTAGTCGACAACGCATTCCAAATCAAATACCCCACTAGGCACACACAGGACGCAGTTACATAGGGAGATAGACTTTGATATAGACGCCAATCTCCTCGAACACAAACGTGAGACCTCGGCGCGCAATATTGTTGAGCCGTTTTGAATCCATACCAAAAACCGAATATTAATCGTAAAGATGAGTGCTTCCTCATCACGCATGATTTCTCGCCATATCCCGGATCTGTTTATATGGATCTGAGCCAGGCACACACGTTCATGTAAGATTCAGTGCGTCTGGTCTACATCTTTAGTGGACAACAAAACCATAAAACGGAGAGTGAAATAAAGCTTTTTACTTTGCAATTTAAATTTGTCCATACATTTTCTATTCTGCTTTGGTTTTGAAAGTACTTGACTAAGTTGATGCAAGTCAGTGTGACTCTTTCAGGCCCTAAAGAAAGCAAGACTTTCGGAACGTTTGCCACTAATACGAACTCTATTGTACTGTTTTGTACAAAATAAGCGTATAACAACAACATCGTGCTTGTCGGACAAAAGAAAAGCATAGAAAAGAATTCTGTTTAAGCAAGAATAGTAAGATGTCATTTGACAACGAGGTTACTGAATTTCAAAACTAGAAGAAAAGGCGAGACATACAAATCGCATACTATTAGCGAACCAGGTGGAAGATACCATGAAACATGCAATATAAACAATTTTGACAAAGATGCATTAAGAATTCCTTAAATGCGTCATTCATTCACAATAAAAAGACCACGAACTGTGCAACAATAGACGATTGAAAAATCTTCAGAAATGCGTTCAGCGATGAGTCATCTACAAAGTGTCTTTGGAAAGTCTTAGCACAATTGATACAATAGATTGTACTTCAAAATTCTAGTATTTTTGCTGCTTTTGTGCAGTTTTATTATATCACAAATACGCCTAAGAGAACTGAGCGGTGAGCAAAACCACGGCCTCAGACGGAGTCGAACCCGCATTTCATTCATACCGTGGGCGCGTGCTGCTACCACTACACCAAGAAGGCACATTTCCTCCATCACCCACTGTTCAACATTTCTATGTTAGCTATCATCTACCAATCTCTAACAGGTTTGATCGGGTATGCAATTTTGCTTTATAGACCCTGTTGAACTGATAGCCACTGTCAGATATAATACATCCAAATTCTAGTATTTTCACTGCTTTTTCGCAGTGTTATGATGTTACATATGGGTGGTGGCGAAAATGTGCTTTGGTAGTGCAGTGGTAGTAGCACACGTCTACTGTATGGTTAAACGCGGGTTTGATTCCAACGTGAGGCCGAGTTTTTGCTCACCACTCAACTCTCTTAGATACATATGTAACAATGGATTGTAACAGAAAATGAACTCTACTTATTACTTGAGCGAGAAAAGTGAACGATATTGGAAAAAATAAGAGAGCACTGGTTCGCTGCGGCGTTTCATTTTCAATTACCAAACTTTCAAAAGCTGTTGAGCAAGTGTGACATTCAGTAAGCTGGTTAAATTTTTTTCTCAAATGATAAAACCGGAAAGCGACTAATGTTTGAAAGTGTGCAAGTCGCAAAGTGGTTAGCATCCCCTAATTCATAAGATCGACGGTTGAATGTGGCGAAAACTTAGAAACATCGTTCCCTAGTCGGCTCAATATTTTGTAAAGAACAAGATCTACTAGGCTGTTCCAAACCGATCAAAGCATATGAGCTTGTTGAGAATATCTTACAGTACCAGAGTAATTTCAAAAAACAAAGTTTTTTCAAAACGGTGAAAAACTCTAGTTAAGTGACAAAATCAAGCGTATCTTGCGAATCTCGCTAAACGATTGATTGCCTCCCCGAATGGGTTGAACATACGTGACAATCTAAACTCTGACTTCAGAGCATTTTCGGTCGCTAATGATTTAGCCATTGTTATAAAACAAAAATTTGTTGACAAACTCTCATTTGTAAGTCGATTGGGATAGTTATTTTTGAGAATAAGTAGCACCAAATCGAATAAATCAAATAAAGTACGATACACTGTCTAGTAAATTAGTGGCATTTTTTCTTTTCCTTTACATCACGTGACCTAGAAGAAACTGAGCAAATCCAGGTATCACAGTCGACCCCATTGCTCTCACTCAACAAGCTGCTGAGGCGCTTGCATTTTGCGCGTGTTTGGTTCTGCATAAGAATTATTTGACTCTTTTATCAATTCCGTTGAGTACTGGTTGACTGAACTTTTTCCTGAAAGCATGGAAAGCTCGTGTTAGGGCGTTGATTATTACCAACCGCCAGTATTTACGCAATGAGGAAGTGTCCTGATCCCGAGCAAATTCGGTGTCCTGGAGCGCTAGGTGTTCTGATAGGCACCGGCGGTAGCTTAAACCATGGACTTTGTCAACAAATAAGGCATCAGATCCGCAGCACAAACTTCTTCTGCTACTGGCAATTAATGCGGGGAAATATCGATAACTGGACTAGAAAGCATTAAGCATATTGAAACATTTCAAATGGACAAAATGCGTCGCTCCATACCACAACCGTCTTTCACATATTCTCGATTTTGATTTTCACTGAGGCTTAACAATTTATCAGTACACTTTGAATGTACAGACATAGTTCAGCCTCGCTTTCTTGTAATATACTCCGCCCGTGATTCCATCATCAATCGAACAGTTCATTTATATAGCAGTAAATCTATGGTTTTTCATTCGATGCAAGGCTACTCAGCGAGCACTTTCTGTTCAAGGAACACTTCTTTCACTTTCTTCACTCTATTTGATCCGTCATCACACTGTTTTTTTTCATTCACTGTGCCGATTATAGTACTTCCAACATTCAGTTCTTTTTTCTTGTCTTCTCCTTGGACGTCATAGAATACTGACTGAGCGAATCTCCTTGTAATCTCAAGGAGAGCCTTGCCGTAGCGTTCCACAGGATCTTATTGTTGAGAGCCGGTGTGAGTATGGGTTGGAACTTGACTCCACGCGCTCCACGACTAGCATCACAACCACGCGGCCACTGCACTCCGTTCAAGTGATACAAGAGGTATATTAATTGACCTTGTACATTACTCCTTACGGTATAAATAACAGCGGTGTGCTCATTGAGATGTGATTTGACATGTATCTTCTTTAATCTCAGTTTCCATATCCAGGCATTGAGCTCCTGAAAGAGCATGCATGATTGTGTTGGGATGATGACCCTAGCTTTGCATTGCAGCTCAACAGCCAGTACGACCTATTTTTAATCTATATTATTAGATATGATATCTGCTCAACCTTTCAAGTAATTCAAATGTAAAAGGAAGGTGCTGATGATTTTTATGCAGTCTTCAACTTTCCCCAAGCGACTTCTTTTGAATCACTTCATGTGGAGCTTCCTATTGGATGTTCCAGATTAAGACACTTCTCACCACAATTTTTTGACAAAGAAGATCAGTTCATAGAAAATCTTTACCGCATCCACGTTTGGAGCTGAAGCTATCAGAAGCTGAAAGAAACTAAAATCATCAATAATTTCAAGATGGGATACAAGTTTGGCCAGTTTACGCAACGCAACGATGAGATAATATAACTTCATCTCGAGTGTTTCATTAAGACTACGCTCAAATTTCAATAGATCCTTTCATTACTATTTGAGCCAACATTTCATGTTGTGTGTAAAGTACGCTGTGTTAGGTGAAAATTTCACTTGACATAGAGTGTAAAGCGTTTGTCTTCAATAACTCTCTGCAGGGAGAGTAGGACTCCCGAGGGAACTGATTAATAAAAGATCGAAAGACGACGGGTTCTGCCCGACTGACGAGTCTGTAAGGAGAAAGCACGTGTACCGGGCTGTACAAGTGCCCTTACCACACCACATGACATGTTGGCTCAAGTAATAATGAAAGGATAAGATAATAAATATGTTGGCTGGCAATTGCGTGAACCTATTGATGCATCTAGTCAGGCATTCTATTTATTAAGAGCCATTTTTGCGAACTTTGAGAAATGTATAGCTTGGATGGTTCTGAGGATAAGGTGGGGCCAACGGTCTTAATCACACAAGTGCGTTTATCAATAAAAGCTCACTCAAGTATTGCCGCTTGAATAGCAGTCCAAGCTACTAATAAATCATTATGGCTATCGTTAAGTTGTCGAGGACCTGGAATATCAGAATGTTCTCTCGTGTAGTTTTTCAAACTTTTGTAAAAAACCACTGATCGTTCTTTGTATGATTTAGCGCTTACACCACGAGATTGTTATTTAACAGGTTAGTGCAAAAGTGGTTGAAGTTTTAGTTTCTTCTGCGGTCTTCTTATGCAAGAATATATTCTAATGGAAGTGGAGTATATTTCAATAATACATAAGCTGCATCTGCCTCACCCTCACAATAAATTTTCTTTGGATAACGCTTTGGCGAGATCAGTCTTTCTCGAAGCCAATGATTTGAGTTGATTGTTCACAGTCGCTCGTCCATGATGCAATCTCCATCTTCCATGATGAAGAAACTTCAGTTCGATCGTTAATGAGGACGAAAAGTTCAAAGAAGACGAACGATTGTGGACAATGACAATTATCTCAAGTCATTGGCTCATCGACCCCAAAAAAAAAGAAACGCGTCGGAACGTTAGTCGAATAAAATTTCTATATCGATTTCGTGGTATGTGCTGAATCGTACAGGAAGCTACTACTGATTACCCATGCAGATGTTTAAGGAAAGTCAGTTTGCAAAGCGTTGGAACGATGATGCTTGTGTTGTTTTCGAGAATCTGAAAGCGCTTTTGCAATTTTCCTCCATTGAACAACGAAAACCTACATCATGATGAAATTCGACTGTGAACAATGAGTCCAAAATTATCTGGATCTTGGAAATCTGAGTGTGTCGAAACTTATGTCAATTAAATTCTGAGCTAACCTCTGTAAATGTTCCTTGGCTGATAATCATACCGCTAATCACTGGATAAATTATGCGAACAAGAAGGACTGAGTATCAATGAATGATTGTGAATAATTAATATCAACAGCCTACATGTCTGAAACAAGGTGTCAAGAGAAATTATTATCCAAGCGATGCTCACTTAAAGAGATACGACTTGATACGAAAACACATAGAACTTTCAGCAAAGCTGGCGTTTGGGGCGATATGTGAAATTACTGGAAATGGACGTATAGTTCAAGTTCCGTTGTTATACAGCCAGTCACTCGTTATTCATAACACGCAGACTACATAATTTATGTGAATGACCTTCCTTCTGTAAAAGATTAAAAACAATTAAACTGTCAGGAAAATTAAATTGGAGAAAGATTCATTTGCACACTCAGTAAGTCGGCAAACGAAAATGACATGTTATCTGATGCCCGGTCGTTCATTATTTACTTATAAGAGGTATGGTCATGCAAAAGTGAGCATTGATAGGGAACATGCATATGGCCACTAAAGTCAGAACCTATAGCAGGTCAGTTCAGACAAAGCTGAAATCGGAACTTTTCAGTCCTAAAAACATATTATCTATGTTTATTTCACATGATGCGCATTCACACATGTTGTGTTGATTCCAGTACTTTTTGGGCTACATTCATTTGTGGGATTCATTTTTACACATTTCTCGAACTTTTGTTTACGTGCTGGAGATCTTTCTCTTGATTATCTTCAATTGATTATTAGTGTCATTGATTGCATATCAGGATGATGGTCTCTGCAATCCTAGAGCATTGGAGATAATATGTTTTCAAAATCGCGATAAGTTGACCATTCCAGTCGTCTTATACCAATTAACCAAACTTAAAGGCTGAAAGGATTGGTGAAACTGTGTTGATTCAAACCAGTGTCGCTTGCTGCTCGTTCTTGACAATATTACCAATGCTTCGTTGTCATTCTTTATCAAAGCAGTAGGAGGTTGAACTCGCATTGATGGTTTCGGAGAGTAACAACATACATGAATCCGTCACCGCACCGATCGACAGCTCTGGAAACTTATTTAGCTTTGGAAACGTTATTACGCCTTTTGTTAGGTAAAAGACGATATTCTGTTTAGGAAATGCAACGGAGTCGTATATTCAGAGAGATTTTGCTCCTTCAATGTCTTATCTGCACTACACCTCCCTCTTTGGTCATTGACCTCTCTCACGGACTATCTAAGTCTACATTTGTTTTTCTTTAATATTAAACTAAATTAGTAAGATTTGTTCACTCCCCAATACGAAAAGAATCATGTTGTTTTCCTAGATTCAAGAAGCACATCTGATTGAGAGGATCTTTCCTTTCAATCCTTATGAATAGATCCAGTTGACAGCAGCTTTTCTATACCACTTACTCATTAAGTGCTTCTAAAGCCTTGATCACGTATTTTTCCAACATGTATGCAGCAGATTAAAATTTTGAAAGCAGGGAGAGGGTATCAAGGAATTATTCGGTATCGCTATGCAAAAGTAGTAGCCAGTAGTATCTATCGATGATCGAAAAAGCCATAGTAGGCGATTTAAGATGCACCGAATATATAAGCATGACGTACAATGCAGGATCAGTAGTTTTCATCGATAAGATTTTGAAATATATTAAAGTCGTCTGCATCTGCTTCGGCAAAGTTTACCTTTGACATTCCCAGAGGTGAGAAGTGACCATAGCTTCTAATGGGTAGAATAAACAAATATGGAATCGATTCTCAAGCTATGATTAATCGAAATGTCTCAGCCTGAACTGTAATGCTGGGAAATATCAGCTAGATCACTGGGACAATGACTGTTTGTTTTCGTCGATAAAATACGATCTAATAAAGTCAAAGCCGTTTTGTGAAAGAGTGTCAATTTTTGTAACAACTCGAAAGACCGACTGTCATCAAACCCCTGCATGTTAATAATATAAAACTTTGAAAATGAGAAGAAAAGTTTAGATTACTAATCTTCATTCAAAGCTTCCAAGGTTGATATCTTCTTTCCAATCGATTGTTCTTCTTTCCGGTCGATGGGCTTTCTTGGTTGTTTGTGGCTGACGTTTCTGCAAATACGCCTTCTTCAGAGCCTGAACGTATTATTCGTTGTAACTTTATTTATATGACTATATACTGTGAGAAAAAAAAGAAAATAAATTGGAAATCTAGGGTTTTGATGAGCGATATTTGATTCAGGGAAAACCACTCACCGTACAATCTAGTTTAGGGACTCATCTATGTTGTTATCGCAAGATGACGTATGAACGAGCCCCCCCCCCCCCCTACCCATGTCACCAGGTCAAATTAACGATAGTTGTCAGCTGAGACCCAGGCTAGAAAATCAATCTGAGATAAGGTGCCATGTGGTTGGTTATGTTAAGGCACTCTCCTTTTTGTCCATTTGAGGAATTCTGGAATTTATTCAGAAAGCTTCAAGGGTTTTTCGTGCCGATGTTTTTGATTCGTGCCCTAGGATTTTGACTACTACCTCAAAGTCGTCATCATTCTGCCTTTGTATCCTGTGTGTACCTACAGGTTTACTCGGGTCTTTATTTGTTTTTCCCTTTAGGTATTCTTTAATGCTGATGTGAAGTGATCTGCCTGTTTCGCCAATATATCCGTCACCACATGTCTTACAAGAAATAGGGCATATTGTATCCACGCTCATGCAGTCGCCGTCTCTACCGTTGGGTGAAATACAACAGTCCTTTGTATTAGATAGACGGTCATACAAGCGATTTCGAAATGATTGACGACGCATTGTTTTAGGAGGAACTTCTACATTCCTACAGAACCTTCTAGACCACTGTTTTTTAGACACTTTCTAGTAGCGGTATTGATTTCGTCGCTTATGAAAGGTAGTATAAGAGGTACCGTACCTCATTGTTTAGGTGTGGCGCCCTGTCATTCCCATTGCGAGGCTTTTCGCTCCTTTTGGGCCTAACGTTAGTTGTTATTCTTTCATTTAAAAAAAAAAGCTCTCGGCGTTAATCAATCCCTGAGGGATGCGCCATGCATTCGACTTCAATTTATAACTTCGTTTGAGGTGATTGAATGCATATCTGGCCTTTACAATGACTCGCGGTGGCCTTCCGCTGATCCGAGTCAGTGCTGCTTATCCTGCCAGACAAATCTGAGACCTGTCTGGTACCAATTTACCGACCCCGGAGGAATGGATGGCTTGGTGAGCCATAAGCGCGAGATCGAACCAGTGACCTCGTGTGCGACGCAGGGCACCTCTGACCACTGCGCCACATGCGCTCATCCTTTCATTTTACCCATTAAAAATGGCTATTTTTCGCGCTAATTCTAGTGGATTCCTTCTTTCATCGTCTCCCGTACAAACACTTACAGCTCTTCGATAAATATTTTGAATAAGTGCTTTTTAGTATGTGAGGATGAGAAGAAAGGTGATGTACCAAGATGTTCTTTTTACTAGGCTTGCGATACCATTTTGTGTTGTAGCCATATTCAGTGAGTTGAACTTGAACGTGCAAGAAGGGAAGCCAACTCTCTGAATGTTTTTGTTCTCGCGTCAACTTAATAAACTCTGACTGTCCGCTTAAAATTTCGAAGCATTTATCCATCTCTTCCTGTGTAGAGCAGATGACAAAACAATCGTCTATATATCGACAGTAGAGTATTGGACGCGGATGGAGAACTGGAGCTTCCACTTTTGAAATGAAAGCGATGGCTAAGCTGGGTGCTAGCCTTTGCGACATTGCCAACCCTCTAATTTGTGCGAAATATTTTCCTGGCCACCTAAATATCAAACAGTTTAGGCATGACTTAAGGAGTGTGATAAGCTGTTGGACAGACAAGTCAAACATATCTATGCTTTCTATGATTTCTATTAGTGCTTCATAAGTGGCTTCCATTGCGATGTCATTTGAAACGTTTGTATAAACCGCTGTAACATCGAGAGACTCCATTACATAAGTACGATTTGGACGCGCATTTTTAAGGTTCTCTTGGAATATATTGGTGTTGGAGAGATAGGTTGGTATGAACTTCAATATTTGCGACAATATGAGGCCAAGAACCCATGTTGTCCTATTTGTCGGCCCGCCTACACAGCTAATGATTGGTCTAACTTTGCAAGTAGAGGGATCGGTAGACCCAAAATCATTTGTGGAAAGTTTGTGTTTTGATTAGTGTGTAGAATACGGGACAAGTTGGTGATTCAATTTTTAGTTGACGGATAAGAGATTGTTGTAAACCCTCAGATTCTGCTGTTAGGACCCATTCTTCACTGAATTTTTGTCATTGCGATTTATATTCCTTTTTAGAGGAAGGTTGATAAAAAAAGCTCTTGGAGATATTTCTCCGTTAATTCAACATGCAACTGACGAGGCAGAACTACAGATTTGTAACGAATTTATTTGCGAAACAGGCAGACCACTTCACATCCGCATTAAAGTACACCTAGAGGGAAAAAAATATAAAGACCCAAGTAAGCCCCTAGGTGCACACAGGATACAAAGGCACAACGATGATGACTTTGAGGTAGTAGTAAAATCCTAAGGCACGAATCGAAAACATCGGCGCGAAAAATTCTGAAGCTTTTTGTATAAATTCCAGAAACCCGCAAATGAACAGAAAGGGAGAGTGCCTTAACATAAGCAACCACATGGCACCTTATCTCAGATTGATTTTCTAGCTTGGGTCTCAGCTGACAACAATCGTTAACTTGACCTAGTGACATGGGGAGCGGGTTCATACGTCATCCTGCGGTAACAACATAGTTAGTCCTTAGACTAGATTAAACGGTGAAAGGTTTTTTCTGAATCAATTATCTCTTATAAACACCGTAGATTTTCAATTCATTTTCTTTTTTTTTTCTCACAGCATCACCTGTATCACCTGTCGTCCGTTGATCGTCGAGTGACTCGAGCGGGTACCAGCAACTCTTCCATTTTTCCCTATCGCGTGCAAGAGTAGCCCAGTGGGTCCTCCTTGCTCTAGGAATTCGCTGAGCATCATATCTTTCTCCCATCGCTTTCGTGAAGAAATCGGACCAACGGGTCAGTGGTCTTCTTTTAGAGCGCTTGACGTCCCGAGGAATCCAGTCGGTAACGGCTCTCGTCCATCGGTTGTCGTTGAAGCGCATCACGTGTCCGGCCCACCTTATTTTCGATATCCTGGCGTGTAGAACGGCGTCTCTGATTTTCGATCGTTGACGTAGGTCGGAAGTTCGGATCCTTTGTCTCATTTGCGAAATACGAGATACTCCTAGCATCGACCTTTCGACTGCGCGTTCGATAACGGCAAGTGATCTTTCATCCTGCTTACGTAGCGACCAGGTTTCTGCTGCATACGTTAGGGCAGGGATAATTGTCGAGTCGAAAAGGTGGGCACGGAGTCGGATGTTCTTTGTCCTCTTCACTACATCTTCGATGCTCTTAAACGTTCCCCAAGCCGCTCGTTTCCTCCTGCTCAACTCTGGGGCTAGGTCGTTCATCATGCTGATTTCACGACCTAGATAGATGTAACTGGAGCATTCGGAAATTGTCGTTCCGTTGAGCGTGAATGGGGCATTAGAAACCCATCCGTTCCTCATGAACATTGTTTTCGTTAGATTCAGTTGAAGACCGATCTTTCTACAGGCGTTATCGAAATCAGTCAACATTCGTTCCGCTTGGCTGATGTTTGGTGTTATGAGAACGATATCGTCAGCAAAGCGAAGATGGTTTAATTGTCGACCGTCAATTTTCACTCCCATTTCGTCCCATTCTAATGTTCGCATAACGTTTTGTAGGGTGGCAGTGAATAGTTTTGGCGATATTGTATCGCCTTGTCGAACCCCTCTTCTTACGTCAATGGTGATATTGTTGTAGAATGGAGATATTCTGGTCGTGAAATCTTTATAAAGCTCACGAAGGATCATTATGTACCGAGTAGGGACGCCCTGGTTATCCAGAGCCTCTATAACCGCTTCTGTTTCCACTGAATCAAAGGCTTTTTTCAGATCGATAAAAGTGAGACAGAGTGGTTGTTTGTACTCTCGCGAAACTTCAATGAGTCTTGTGATCGTGTGGATGTGGTCCATGGTACTAAATCCTTTTCTGAACCCTGCTTGTTCGCATGGCTGTCCTTCGTCCAGTGTTCTGTCAATCCTGTTCAGGATGACTCGAGTAAAGAGTTTATAGACAACGGACAGCAAGCAGATTGGGCGATAATTGCCTATGTCGTGAAGGTCTCCCTTTTTGAACAACAATACGGTCTTGCTGGTTTTCCATTGAATAGGGACCTTGCATTCTGACAGGTAGCGAGTGAAGAGCCGAGCCAAGGTGTTGATGAGAACTGGCGGCAGGTTCTTAAGGTGTTCTGGTCTAATCCTGTCTGGACCGGGTGTTGTTCTGTTTTTCACCGACGACATAGCATGTCGGATTTCGGAAGGAAGGACCGGTGGAACGACATATTCGTCCTCTTTCAATTTATATGACGGTAAGAGAGCATGGCTAGAGAAGAGATCCGAGTAGTACTGGTGGATGATTTTCTCCATAGCCCTTCTGGAAGCTGTAAGTGTCCCGGCAGGGTATCGGAGTGCAATCATCTTGGTTTATAGTTGGCGAAGCCTCGCTGGGCTTTGCGAATGCTCTTCCCAGCTTCTGCAGCTTCTGCCATAACTGCTGCTCTTCTCTCTTTAAGGTATTCTTTTATCGCTTCTCTGCATCGTTTCACAAGTTCGGACGTAAGGTTTCGGTTGCCTGCGGCTCGTGCGATTCCACGTTGACGTATCAGCTCGAGTGTCTGCGGAGACAAGCGTCTCTTCGTGACCTTAGGACTTTCGGCTTTTTTAGCGCCAACGTGAAGATATTCAACGAGTCGATCGTATTCTTCGTCGATGTTGTCGACAACGGTATCTTCCCAAGAGCCGACTAATGATTTGAATACATCCCAGTTTATGGTAGTTCTGGGACTTCGTTTTTTGAATTTAGCGGCTTTCTCTCCTCTCCTCAAAAATCGGAACGTTGCGCGAAGGAGGCGATGGTCTGATCCCGTGTAGAACTTGAGAACAACAGCGACGTCGGTCAGGCAAAACCTTCGATTTACTATGATGTGATCTATTTCGTTATGGTACTCTCCATTGGGAGACTCCCACGTCCATCGCTGAGAGAGAAGCTTTTGGAATTGCGAGTTACCATGGATGGTTTGGGTCGTCATGATAAACTCGGATAGCCTCTCACCCTGTTCATTCCATTCTAGTCCGTGGGTCCCTATGTGACGTTCTTCAGACATTCTTCTAGGTCCAATTTTTGCGTTAAAATCTCCGACAATGACCTGAATAAATAATGTTGCATCGAATAATGCGTTCAGGCTCTGAAGAAGGCGTATTTGCACAAACGTCAGCCACACACGACCAAGAAAACCCATCGACCTGAAAGAAGAACAATCGATTGAGAAATAGATACCAATCGTGAAGCTTCAAATAAAGATTAACTTTCTGAACTTTTCTTCTCATTTTCAAAGTGTAAGTTTTATAATACGCAAGTTAGACTATCTATAAACTTCGGTGTCATACTCAGTTTAAGAAAGTATCAAAGAGTTGGATGTTTAAGCAGACGTGAGGTTGATAGTAGTTATTGTTGTTGTTGTTGTTGTCGATATTATTGTTGTTGAATGAGTATAGATCGCAATACGAATCGTAGACTAACGTCTCAACGACACCGCCTTCTTCAAAGGGAGAGCATACACTCAAGCACCAACCATTAACCTCGCGCCAGCTCGAATAGCTTAGTTTTTGTTAAAAGATAAAGAATAAAGCCCCCGGCATTGATCAATCTTTAGAGGGCGCTACATGCCTTTGTCTTCAATATCTTTTACTTTGCTTCAGGTGACTAGATGTATATCTCGCTTTACGATTACCAGCAGTGGCCTCCAACTGCACCGGATCAGTGCTGTTTGTCATCCCAGACAAGTCTGAGACCACTTTGGCACCAAATTACTGGCTCCGGAAGGAGAGATGGCTTGATGCCATGAGCGTGAAGTCGAATCATCGACCTCGTGTGCGACGTAAGCACCTCTGACCACTGCTCTACATGCGTGCGATAAGTTTTTTACACTAGCATAGATTTGACAAAAATTTTTCAACAAAGTTTGAAAAGTGGATGCCAAAGTTCTACGAGACTGCGTCATGTTTGACACAAATCAAATTCATTTTAAAAACAACACAACTTATGAGCTGCAGAAAAGTCTTTCATGATAAGAAATGTTGAAACATCATATAAATAACAGTGATTTACCAGTAGAATGTCCTGTTTTCGAAAACATGCGAGACATTGAGCTCCAAAATTGAGATGAAAACTGATAATGTCGGAGTTTATTTTCAACATCTGGTGTATGACAGTTAAGGTGGCAAAGAAGATAATTTGCGTAGTGCAGTCACGGTTATGGCTATGATTTCCAGCGAGATGACTTTCCATTTCAACTATATTCAGAAAGTTTTTGAAAATGCTCCAACTTTTTCCGATACGCCGCGAATGCGTACATCCATGCTGCCCAAGGACGCAAACACGTACATACATGTTAGCCAGCGGGTCCCGCCGCGGTGCTCCTGAATGCGCGACACGATCGATAATCGGTGTTGAGCGTCACTTGTCAGTCGTCGCAGCGGACGTCCCGCTCGAACTCCACAAGGCACTTCACAGGAGAAGCATGTATGGCCGGATGATTTGGTGAGTCACACTCTTTCAAGCAGACATTGTCGGATTCTATACAGTCGTGTTGTCCAAATATTTGGAATTCATTGGTTTTCGTTTCATCGAAGTTGAAAATGCTTTTTATTGAAACCAGCGCTTTCCTCACCTTATGCTTGTCTTTTTTCTTATTTCTTGCGCTTATTCTTTTCTTCCTTTCTTTTTATGCCTTTTCCTGCTCGTATTAAAGGCAATCCCGATTTTTTACTCGGCCTTAATAATAGACGATTTCCAAAAATTTTATGAGATCCTCCCATAAATTTTCGCGTTGCAGCAAAACACCATATTCAATAATGTACATGGATTACTGGTAATCATTCGATAGTTCAAATTTCGATGATTTTGATGCGGAGGTGGTTTTTGAAACGATCTAATTATAATGCTGTGAGAGCAAAAAGAAAATCATATTTCGTTCTCCAAGTAGTTAACTCCTCGCTCGAAATTTATAGCGGATTTATCTGGTAATATGAACTGAAAGAAATTTTTGAACATCCAAAATTAATTAATGCAATAACGTCTCCTCCCAAATTCTTATGCAAATGAACCTAAAAACTATTGCGGCAAGAAGAAAAGATTTTCAAATGAATGCTACTGTGCGCAGCGGCTTCAACTACCGCCTTGAAAAGCGTGTCATTCAGTAGCCGCAAGATTTCTGTCAATTACTTAGCAATTTTTTCCCTTTTCCGGGAAAAATATCCGGCTCTTCGTGGAAGGATTGTAGAGATAACCTTGTTCTGCCGTTCTAATTGGTAAACAATGATTTTTTTTCCGCTATCCGCTCCCAAACGGGCTTCTAGGAGAAAACGTATTCTTTCATTGATTTCATAGCTTGGGCAGTCATTCAATAGCCTAACCCTCGAACAACTCAGTAATGCATCTTATTTCTAAGTTAGCGTCTTTGGTTTGCTATAACAAGAGAAGTAAATCATGTTTCCATCCAAACATTTGTCGCTAAAGCACTCTTTTCACTTAGACTTTAGGTTACCATTCGACAGCTTCAATTTCGACAATTCCAATGATGTGTTGGTTATTTTTTTGGGCGCTGTAATAAGCAAAAAGTATTGAGTTTTGCGATTGCCGCCATGGCGGAAATGAAATGGCGCAGTGACTTAGTGCCGGTGTTGCCACATTCTATGCACATACCGGCAAAACGTGAGTGGTATGGTGCCATTGTCGCGCTGCTTGAAGCTTAACTTTTTTTGCTCCTACAGCGGACAAAAATGTGTTTTCGAAATTCAGAAACATCACTGAGGTTATCGAGATTCGAGGTATCGAATGATTACTGGAAGTCTAAAGAAAAACTTTGTTCATCAAAAAATCTTTGAATGAGAAACATAATCTCATTTTTGCTTTTACAGAGCAATTATGAGGCCATCTCGAAAGAAAAACATTTTTAGAATCCTTGATTAGACGTATGCTGAAAAGTAAAAAGAAAAAGGCGCAGTTTTCTCAAGCAAGCTAAGAGAGATGCGCATTGCGAAATTGATTCAAATTTGCAAAACTCGATTTTCTTTGGGATGCTGCAGTGCAATATAAAGTTTTTTTTTAAAATCAACTATGTCATTCGAGATATTGAGATCAAAGCTATCTACTGATTGATGGAGGTCTAAACAAAATGCTTTCCATTGCAAGTAATGTTTGAATGAGTATCATGATTCTATTTTTGATATTACATCGCAGTAGGCAAGCCGTTCCGTAAAGAAAAGCATGTCTCAAATTTTTTTTGGAGCCTAAGCTGTCGAATAACTACTCAGACTTGAGAAGAACCAACGAATACGTTTTTCTCAAGGAACCGAACTAAGACGTATAACGGGAATGATCTAGAAGTTTTCTAATTGTTTCATATTGTCAAATCAGCTCGCTATAAAATTCTAACGATGGCTAACTATTTCCAGTGAGAAAGATGTTTTTCTGCTCTAAGAGTACTCTATATAGGCCCTTCCAAAGCCAGTCTAAGCACAACAATTTTCGACTTGGGCTATCGAATGGCTACCACTAGTCCATGCACATTATTAACTTGAATATTTATTGCTCTAGCGCCAAACTCAGAGGAGACTCAGTAGCACTAAAGTGAATTTACTCCCATTTTGTACAAGCTAAACATAGGAAAAAAACCTGTTATCGTGAAACTTCGCTTCTGGTGGGTTCATCGTGGCGTTTTATTAAAGATGAACGACGAATTTTCTCGCAGTTGCTAGCGTGAGCTATAGCTCGGATAGATCTGCTTGTCTCAGGAAGACCTAAAGTTTCCTTCAAGAAATACTGTTAATATATATGGAATTCTAAAGATGTATTTGCGGGTGTTATTGAGCGTTTTTTCTCATCTTCTTGATGTTTTGTAGTCAGTTCATGATTTGAAAAAATCTAATTCTGAAACTGATTTTGATGTTTAAAAATATTTTCACATTATTTGTTCTTATAAGAAAAAGATAACGATTCAAAAGATCGACTGTTTTTGAAATTCTGAAAAAAAAACATTCAATATAATTCGAAAAAAGAATGCTTTAAGCTTAAACGAGGTGATAAACGCCAGAATTATACACCGGTGTTTTGGAGGTTTCGACCTCCTTGTCAGTGACCTCTGCCCCACATTCAGCCCTGCATTGAAGCAAGGAGGGAGGCGTATGTGGTGATGGCACAGTTTACAATGACACTAGTCCATCATCACCTCTCAGTCGATGGATTTTTGCTATTAGATCAAACTGATTCAAAAGATCGACTGTTTCTAAAACCTCGACTGAAAGGTGGTGATGGACCAGTGTCATTGTACACTATGCCATCACCACATACGCCTCCCTGGCTACAGTGCAGGGCTTAATGTGGGGCGGGGGTCACTGACGAGGAGGCCGAAACCTCCGAAACACCGGCGTATGACCCTGTATCAACCTCGTTTCAGCTTAAAGCATTCTTTTTTGGAATTATATTGAAGAAGATAACGTTTTGCTACAGCAGTTCCATTTTTTTTTACGTCAGTGCGATTTTTATAGCATAATATATTAGGATTTTGAGTCTTGGGAACCACTGCCGCCAAAACTAGTTAGGTTATCATGAAATGAATTCTTCAATTATATTTCCAGAAGCAATAACGTCTAGCTGTCTTGAAATCCCTTATTTTTGAATACATATTAGTTACATACAGTCGCATCTCAAGTATTGCGCTCTTAAACCCTTGGTTTTTTTTTACTGTTTCTCACTGTTTTCATTATTGGAATCGTCCAGGTTTGAGCAATCGAACAATTATTCGAAGTCTATCGGCATAGCTTTGTCCAGCGAGAAATGCTTGAGTTTGAAAGATATTCTTTTACTGCCGGAGTGCATTAAGGAAGCCATTCTGAAATAATAGTGTGCCTTCAAACTGTCAATATTTCAGCTATCAAGCGGTCATTGGAGCTCTTGAAAAACAGAAAACCCATTATCGTAGTGGTTAAATCAGTATGCGGGCATCAAAAGCGATTCAATTACGCGGAACCTAAATTCTTTGACAGCTAAAGCGCTCTAAGAGTCCTTTTCAAAAACCAAAGGCCGCGGTTGAAATTGTTGTTATTTGCTCTGTCTTATAATTGTTGACTGCTATGAAAAAATTCTATACGGCGGGAAAAGCTTGAATGTCAACAGAATATTATTCCAACTGTTAAAGCGCAAAAACCGATCATTCAATAAATAGAGTTTGTCTTTAGAATTCATTTGAATTTAACTGTCGAATGATTGCCAAAAAATTCCACAAAAGTATACATTTCATTTCCAACAAAGGGCTCAAAGAGGGCGGGGATAACGGTAAAGAACCGTACCTCTCAATTCCTTCTTTCATACTATAGCTATGAATAAAGAATTCGAAAGGAATTACGCACTGATCTAAGAAATGGGAATCTGAAGTGCATTATTAATCAGAAAAATATTGAGAATGATCGATAAAGTGGGATCACACCCAACAAACGGCACTATTTCTTGCGAATTATTCAGTGTTTCCATTACTCAACCAATATATTGAATTTTATGCACTCTATGCAATAAAGTACTTGAAAACTAAAAAAAATAAAAGATAAATTTGTTTGAATTCTTGGAAAATATTGATAAAATACCTAAAAAATGTTCGACAAAGGTTCTAAATGTAGCCTTTTCATGACCACTTGGTTTCTCCCTCTAAAAGTGTGGACTATAAATGGACCAGTTACTTTAGTTCTACAAAAAACAACCTTGTTGAGGTCTACTCTATAATGTCTGACAAATTACTAATACAGAATTCAAATTTATTGACGAAAAAGGTGCAAATTTCAATGTAAATCTACCCCATCAGCATAACAGCCGGCGCCGACAACCCCTCATAGTAGCCGTGCGAATCGTGCACCAGCAGCAAATGGCGCCTTCCGCAAAGGGATATACTGCAATTAAATATCTAAGTTTGTAGAGCATTGCCAAGCAAGTGAGACAGAACAAGTTGAGACAAGTTAGAAAAGTGACACGACATCTTCTGTGGGAAATTCGACATCAATGAAAATTGCACCGATTACCCGCCTCCAGTCGTTTTTTCCTGACCACTATAGTTTCCACGCGTCACTTCACTTTTTTGTGGGCTACCAGCGTGAGCTAGTGGCTGCAGTAGACGAGTCAGGGCGAAAGAGACCCCTCATTTTGTTCTTTCTCAGATGTATCCTGAGGCATTCTTTACAACATTTTTCAAAAGTTTCTTACATTAAGCCTTTATAAGGAGAGGTTTGAAGTTTAGCGGATCAATCAGCTCTCTAGATATTTTTAGGTACACTGCTTTCACACTAGAAACTCAATAGTTAATAAAATGGTGGAACAAGAACAGCTTTCAAAGGCTCTCCAAATTACTCGTTTGATAGGTGGAGCTCGTTTGTCGAAGGTGCGCCTTACGAATGAGGAGAAATTCATAATACCGAACTATCCACAATCGCCAAAATTGACGTTAACTTCACAAGAATGATCAACAGATTTCCGCAATAACAAAAACCATTGTAGTAGTCACTTTGCGGCCTCTGTGATGGTCTGGGTCGGCAGTTGCGACACCGGAAGGATGCCATTGGTCTTCATCAACGGCAACGTCGAAATCAATGCTGGCAGCTATCACCAGCGAGTTTCACGACACGTGCTGAAGTTTTGGGTTACTCAACAATTTGGAGTCAACGGATTTACGCTTCAACAGGACTGAGCTGTTACACATTTGACCCGTTCAACGACTACCATCTGTCAAGAGCAGTTCGTATGCTCTTAGGGCAAGGACATTTGGCCGCCGGACTCGTCAGACTTCAGCTTAGTGATTATACCGTGTAGTCTACATTGGAGGGCAAAGTCTGGGTTACTCGACACATTAACCTACACGCGCCTTGAACGGGTTTGACAAGCTCTTGGGACGAAATTACGTCGGAAACGTGTGCGAACATTGTAAAAAAAATTTGGCAAGCGAGTTCGTAAATGTGTAAAGGGCAAGGGAGGCAGTTTTAAAAATTATTATAAGATTTTTTGTTAGGCATACTATTGTTGATCTACTAGACGTAATTAATCGCTTAATTGCATGAATTTGTTTGTTAATACAGTATTTTTGGGTCATTCACGTTATCCCGCCCCATTTCTAGCTCTGGTGGGATAGTTTTTTCGGTGGCTTTTGATGTATAAACAACTCGGTAGTTTTGATCTCAAAAAGTTTGAAAAGTATTTTATTGTTAAAAGGGTTTTTCTACTGCCCCATAGTAAGAAAAATGAAAATGTGCTCCTCACTCAAACATTTCTCCCTCTTCAAAGTTTGTCCATTAGCGCTTTAGAACTAATCGATAGCTTAGATCTTGTGAATTTCGACGATGCATTTGATTTTCAGAGAGGACTTTTCATTTCCGTAATCCGCGTGCTTTGAGAAAAATGCTTCTGCTACTTTCTTCCAGATTTCAACAGAAATCTCTTAGCTCATATCTCAAAAAATCCATTGATGTATTTTATTTTTAAAACAGCTCTTTTATTACGCTGTAACAGCAAAAATGAAAATTAGGTTTCTTATCCGAACATTTCTCGCTGAATAAAGTTTTTCCTTCAGACTTTCAAGGACTATGCGGCAGCTTGAATCTCGCCAATTCCATTAATGTATTTGGTTTTTGAAAAAGTTTTCTAGTGCGCTGTGCCAACCAAAAGAATACTGAGTTTCGCCCAGCACAACACTGACATCAAACCACAGCGCTTTGCCGATATGTGAGTAGGCGTTTCACAACATGGCTCCCAATCCACCACGCTTTTTCCTGTACCAAATTTGGGAGGCTTGGTTCTCTTCTTATTGTTACAGCACATCATGAAGTCGTTTTCAATAATCAGATACGTCATAGGAATCCACGTGGCTTAAGCTATCAAATGATCAGTAAAAATTAGAAGGAGAATCTTTGTGCAGTGAAAATTGCTTCAATGATAAATATTATTTTATTTCTATTGTTATTGCAAAGCAGCAGAAATGCCGTTTTGGAAATAAATTGCATTTCCCAAATCATATGAGACTTAGATTATCGAATGCTCATTCAGACTTTGAAAACCACCAAAAAAAATAACTTTACATGAGCGTTTAAATTAATACTGGATATCGAAAAGTACCGCACTTTTATACTCTAGGGATATCTTAAAAACTGACACAACTTTTTACGCATCCTACAAATATATATATATATTTGTATTTATATATATATGTATATTTTTTTAACTGGTATAGGCAACCACTCGTGACCTCAATAATTTGGTGAATTCCCTTCCTGTAATGCTTTCTTTGAAAATCATTTTCATTGAGCTGCAAATATTTTCACAGACGACGTTCGATGTGAAAGGACACATGAGCGCTGATACATTTTCATTCTTCGAAACGACTAATGTTGGTACTTGCTGATGTCCAAATAGAACCTATCACACGTAACACGCCGTACGATTCCCACATCTCACTCAGCTGCTGTAATAACGTCATCTTGAACGGAGCAATTCAGCATGCTGCCCATCCGCAGCTGCCCCGCCACTGAAGCTACACTTCTGACTTCGCCTATGAAACGACTGCCTCACAAGCGGCCACAATTAGTTGCTGCGTCTCCGGGCGGCTTTGCCCGATAAGCACGAGTGTAAATGCTTGCGGCGATAATATGCAATGGAGAGTAGCTTATTTTATCCCTTATTCTTTGTGTTTCTCTATTTCCGCTTCTTGCTAAAAGAAATGTCCGAGAAAATATTCTAGGCTTTTCCGAAGTAGGTTACCTGTGGCTTCAACTTCAGGCTTGTTTTTAGTAATAGTATCCATAAATAGTTTCAGTATTCTAGTAACTATTCCAATAACACATTAGTAGTGTTTTCAGAGAATTCCAGCGGCACTTCAATTGTTGAAGTGCTCTTGTTGAATTCGGACTGGTAGGTATATCAGAACTTCTCATTGAAGTCGCTCAATGAAGAGCTAAAGTGGGTCTTATCGATAATACACCAAATTCCACATTCATTCTTTGCTATACCAGCGCAAACATCGGAGTTCTTCATCTCTTCTCAGAACTGTTGATAAGGCATGATTACTTATGAAGCCGCTAGAACCACCCATTTTTCTCCTTATTGTCTCTATTCCGCAGTATCTCATCATATATTCTTTTATCATACCATTCGTTCCTAGTAATCAATTTTTTAAGTTATAAGTCCATTTACGTCACAACTTGCATACTGCTGCTTGACTCTTCTCACATTCTTTATCTTTTACCTTGATTTTGAGCCTTGAACTTTACTTTGGAGGTTTATCAACCAAAAGTAATTGGCATTGCTTGATTTTGATGTTGCTCCATTGCACATTTACTTGAGAACACTTTGTTGCACAACTTAGCTATACTTGCTCTAACATTGAAATCACTCTAGGCTCTACAAATCTTATGCGTCTCCATTAGTAATACTTCCTACGGGCAATTCGCGCAGGAATAGCAAGCTAATTTTTACAGCGACAGCTCGATCTTAAGGCAAGTATACGTAAGTTGTGCACCAAAAGGTTTTCAAAGAATAAACGATTAGGCGGCACCAAAATGAAGCCATTTCAATCACCTATGGTTGATGCAAAGTAAATTCTACTCAAATGGCATTTTCAGGTAGAAAAGTCGTTATTTTCAAAGTCCTGAAAAAGCATCATATAAAGTACTTGGTGACTATAAAACATACAAATAAGTACCGCTTTTAACTCACTATCGAACATAAGGAAAAGATTTGTAGGCTTCTGTTTTCACTGGCACTTACATATTGGTAGTCTGCCACATCTCGTGAAGACCTGATATGCATTCAATCACCTCTAACAATTTTAAGAAAACCGATTGCATTGCACATTCCTGAAAAAGTGATCAACCCCGTAATCTTTGCCTTTTTTTTCCTAAATTTAGACGGTAGCGTGTTTGTGATGTATTACTCGGTAAAGTTTTCAATCAATCAATATTGGAGGAAGGGAATCGAGTTTTTAGAATCATGCGCGGACAATTTGCTAGATTTGCGAAAGGGAGCAAGTGGTATTACAGTGCGGCAGGTTCTGTTAGCGTTTTGAATGATGCAATATTACTCAGTGTTTTCAAATTGTTACAGGCTGCCGTACCTTTCGAAGAGGCACTGCATTACTGTTGCAGTGTGTCGGGGTGCCGCTCTGACAGATCACCTTGGATCACAGGACACTATGCTGTGATAAAAGGGTATGCCAGTATTTTCATTACAGGTCATTCTTCTGAGATTATCCTCTAACTTATTTCAAACGTTGTGCAATTTATTGCATTTGAACTGAGTTTCTATCAATGTCAGTCCTTTGATGTTGTGGACGTCAATTTTTGCGGCGCCCACACAGAATGGTACTTGATTTCATGTCGACTATGAGTTTGTTGGATAGTGATCTATGAGGAGATCAAAGGGTGGTTGAATTGTATGAAAGGCTTTGTTTGACATTTCGGGAAATTTGCACAAAATGTGATTCCCAGGACCGCAACTTCCCATCAGCCTCGCAAATCTCGGCTATATTTTAAACTACGAAATGATGAAAGTAGCGTAGCTTCACGTCTGTTTTCACTCATAGGTCGCAATGGAGTTGAGTATAGGTGAACGTTACATCATTGTGATTCTATCTTGCCTATCGCCTGTTTGTATTGAAGTTTCGGACGATCACTTTGCATTTGATATGAATTTAGAGTACACTCTGTTTATCAATCGTCTTCAAGCATTAGCCATGGAGGGGAACAGTTCGCCAGATGATTGGGTTGAGTAAGTAGCAAATTCTTACCCTGATTTTTTTTTACACTTCTCAAATTGTATTGCTTTTGCAGAGGCCTGCACGAGGTAGAGAGGATTCATGATCGGATCGTAAGTTGTTTTATTTTGCTTATTTTCTTTCAATAAAAATACCTTTCAAAGCTGGTATCGTCTATTGCAATTTCTCGAAAGGCATCTTCGAATTAGTATCAGTCTCTCCCTTATATTAGGTCTTCTCATAAAATTTGGTGTGAGGGAAATGAACATCAAATATAATATTAGACATGGATTGCTGGTAGTTACTTGATAGCCCAGTTTTTGAAAATTCTGTTGACTTAATTGGAACTTTCTCACCTTTTTCTGAAAAATTTTTAGGTTTTTGTACGAAAACTACTGAAGAAGATTTGTTCTATCTTCCTACAGATGCGAAATTTTTCTGATTTTCACAATATCGAATAAACGCCGCAAGCTTCAACCAACGAGGTGATTACTTCTAGTGCGAAATGTGATTTTTTTTTTGCTCTAACAGCACTTAATGGAGACTTTTCTAAAAACAGCTTCAATTTAAAAATTGCCCAGATTCGAGCTATGGAATGGAAACCAGCAATCCATAAATAGTATTGAATTTGGTGTTTATTGCTCTAACACCAAAACTCATGAGAAGATTTTATAAGCGCGTGCACTTAGAAAGAATCCACTCTTGTTATGTTAATAAGTGAGCAAGTTCAAAGTCGGTCTTTAATAACAATCAATGGTCAGAAACGCCACTGTGTATGATAGAATGCTGAAAATTATAGAGAAAGACATGAGCAAGAACCGATCAGCGAGACCGGTTATCGAACAAAATTCTCTGCATGTCAAACGCCGACCTTTTATCCGGAAAAGTACGATACGATGTTAAGCAATTCCCTTAGCGAACAGAGCTCAGTGCGCCACTCTTCAGAGCAAAAACTGTTTTTTGTGCTTCTTAATCTCCACAAAACTGTCTGCACGAGATAGTTGCTGATCAGTAACGCTCTACATTGCCTACCTCATCAAGGGTATTTACTGATCAGTGAGTTGGAAAAACATTTCATCAGTTTTACAGAAACTACGTCATGTGAGACTTTTGACCAAAGAGTACTGAAGGCACATCAGCAGACATTTTTCGACGCCCCTCTTATTAGAGTCTGAGAACTGGGCATTGGGTGGTAGGTATCGACTATAAGGTGAGCCTCATTTTCAAGCAGTAATCACTGTTCCATATTTTATATATTTGTGTTTACTTTCACAAGACAAGCGACGATGGTTCCTTCGTATAACACGTCAAATGGGTTGGATATCCAATATCACATGATCTCGAAAATTTTGTCGACGTGGAGAACATGGTAAGAATTTTTGCATTTTTGGGAAAACCTTCCGCGTAATTGTGCCTACTTATGGTATCATTATATTGTATATTATTTTCCCGTTATTTAGAAAAAATAACTCGTTTTATCAGTGCTCAGTAATTTTACTCGTCTTCCCTTCAGGAGTGCTCTGAACTAATTAAGACGTTTGTTAGGTGCGAACAGTAAAAGCAAAAACGACGCATTATCACAATCACTATCGTTATCACCATAATTATCATTATAACTTTCACTATCATTATCATAATCACTGTCATTAATACTATCACAATACTTATCGAATGAAAGCATAATTCATTTTACCAGCTAAAAGCTCGACTGTTGATCACTGCAATGTCTAGGACTGTGTAAGTGCCCTTAGGCGACCTCACAAACAGCTCAAAACAGTGACAAATATTATCACTTTCGTAATCATTAACAATATCGAAAGCATAATCATAACCATTGTCACAGTCATTATCGTTATGGTTATCATTTGACGATGTAGTTTTGTCGTTGAAACATAAGAAATGTAGATGAATTATGGTATGGTAGACATAAATGTTCTGCTTACTGAGATTATCTCTGTAGAACTTTTTCATTGAAATTCCATCATTTTATGATGAAAATTCTCTCTCAGAACCACCTGGGCTCGTCTCCCCGCATCCATCATGCTGTCTGTAGTCCGTCTTTTTACGAGATTCTTCGCCTTTCTCACGGGGCGCGGTGTCGCCATTACAGTAACTGAGGAGATTTGGCGTCACGCGATGTGGGACGAAACGTCCCACATGGTCCTCGAAGTTTTAATCATTTTTAATCACTTCACCCTTTTTGACACTTTGTTGATTGGTCTCGACAGTGTTTCCTTTCTCACTGTGCGGATCCTAATGCTTCAAGCATTTAGTTCGCTTCTTTTCCTTCTTAAATTTCATCTTTGAACGGTTGGAAGTTTTCAGTTTGCAGAAATATATCCTTCTAAAAGACTTTGGCAACCTCTTTTTCGTGCTTTTTTCAGATCTCAGCGCAAATTATCCAGAGAGCTTGACGAGCACATAACCGAGCTCATAAAGAAATGTGAGGGGAATATGTGGTCTAAGACTTTGATTGTGGAAATGGATAAATGTTCTGTACGTCAATTTGATTCGAATTCGCTGTTTATTTTACCATTTAATGGTCTTTTTCAGTTGAGAGAAAACTCTTGTCAATGATCTTGTGTGCTTCTAGTTATTTCATCTACATATCGCTGGCTATTTCGACAGAAGTGCAATGTCCGGTCAGGTTTCCTCAAGTTATTCAATGGTGTTTTTCAACTGCTCACTCCAGTTTACAAGCATGGATGCTATAGAGAATTTCTAGTTCTACGTATTCTGTTCAATTATGTATTTAGTCAACATTTGTGAATGGATTTCCAAATTCTTCGGCTGTCCACCATGCTTGCCTTTTTTATTGAAATACACTGTTCAGGTTTAGAGACGAGAGCAAAACTTTTGGCGAAACTATTGGGAAAATTGCTAGTAATTGGTCCATGATGATAAAGAAACAAGGACGATATGTGTCTCCCAATAATTTTCAAGGCACAAGACTCTGATGTACTTGTTCTGTTGTTTTTATTCCTCGAAATATTTCGTAGAATGTAGATTCTTTCACGAATTTCTCCGCCGAGCATTCTAGAAATACAATCGTTTCATTGTTCCAGGAAGTACTAACTGTTGATCGTAATGAAGCTTTTGTGCTTATCGATAGTAATGTATACGTAAGAAAAAATAAACCGTCCTTGCAATCATTCACTTATCCAGTACTAAATGTATCAGATGTTGATCTTTGAATAAACGATCTGCGCAAAAGTTGTACAACATTACTGAAATAACACAAAAAAAAGCCGAAATGTGACCACCAGTATACTGACATGAAGAGTTAACATGCTTCAGAAACAATATTTCGACTGACATTCGAACACACGAAATTTTGACCTTTATCGATGAATTCATATTTCGCCTATTCAGTGGAAATGTTACGGAGTGTGACAATGAACTGTCATGAAGTGCCAATCACTTCATCGTTGCTAAGGCAGGAAGATACTACTATTTTTGTCCCTATATATCTTATGTAGCATAAATGACCTGGGCCAATCCTAATGAATCACAGTTTTAGTTCACATTTTCGTTACATTCTCATTGAGTTTATTATCACTTGGATACTTGGATGGCTCGTCTGCACTTTCAATAGAGATGCTTGACATAATTCTCATTCGTTTCTCTTTTACACAATTTTGCCCGTAGTGATAATCTGTTTCGACCATATGACGTTTGCGAGGTCCGTTCCGTAATAGCGAAATTTACCATG
The DNA here is from genome assembly GCA_019055375.1 of Parelaphostrongylus tenuis. NCBI lineage: Eukaryota > Metazoa > Nematoda > Chromadorea > Rhabditida > Metastrongylidae > Parelaphostrongylus > Parelaphostrongylus tenuis. Next base: position 3,564 of record JAHQIW010003913.1, on the reverse strand, counting down.
TATGACTCAAACAAAAAGGGGTATCTTGAGTTCTGTGCTCTTTCATGCACACTTTCTAGCGCAAAGTTTTTTGCGTTTGTAGTGAGTACAGTCTTGTTAATGCAAAATAGGCGTTGAAACCAAGACTTCTCTTAGAGCCTCAGAGCAAAGAAAATGCCTAATTTCTGTCATTTCTTTTCGCAGTGCAATAAATGGGATGAGCAGTTTTTAAGAAACCGATGATGCATGCTTACAACGCGCATCTAGTGTGAATGCAAATTGCCAAGGACGTAATCATGCGAAAGCTACGCACATTCTTCTTCTTCCTCTAATCAACCTTTTCATCCATATTTTTGCAAGAACTTCTGAGGCTTTATCACCTAATTTCACTCAAATTGCCAAGTTGACACAAAGTGAATGTCGGCGAAAGTTCAGCAATGGTGACCAATTATACCATCAGGCACTATGACCAAATGCTTAACAAGTTTCCTTTTACAATATAAGAGATGGAAGCTTTATAAAATAACGTAAGATAGTGAAAACAACATTTCGAGGGCACAAGAAAAGGAAATACGGGCTTGAAGAACGAGCAACCATGAACATTAACATGCCTCAAAAAATTACATCACAAATAAATCAATAAGTAGACATGAGAGTCTTGCCTACCATTCACACACTCCAAGCAACCTTATGGCTGATGAGTTTTAATTCTGCCGCCAATCTGAAATGTTCAGAAGGTATCGTATGACACATCTATTTCAAGTGTCACAGCGGAAAATAGGGAAGACTTTTTAATGAGCAATTAAAGTACCTACGCGAACCTTCATTTGCTAAGTTACTACCGCTTTACAACGCTGATGTGAGCAGTAGGAAATAGTGGTCAGGGTCGTCATTTATGTGAAGAGCTCGCATTTAAAAGAGAATAATTTCAAATGCTAGAGGAAATATTTATGGCTCATTCAAAATATTCCCGTTATTAGTTTTCCTGGTTCCGGCGTTCGCTGAGTGCTTAGTGAAAAGAAGACAACGTAACTCCATATTCATTAGAAAGTCGTAAATTTCACTAACGTACTGTATCGCTGGTTAACATAGTGCAGTTACATGGAATTCATCAGTCTGTGTAAAGCAAGAAATGACCTTCACTCGAAATAACATGTGCTGCCACTTTACAAAGCCAAAACAACCAGCAGGTTATTGTTATCGGCTTTGAAATGTGTGCTGGTCGGGTAATCTATGAGGTGCGCACCGAAAGGTACAACTCTTTACATTAGATGGCAAGCGATAATGCTAAGGCACCATCGAAGTATCTGCCTAAGCTACTGGAAGCCTCTCCAACAATCCATAGCCTTCTGGTAATGACGCGATATTAGATAAACGAAAAGGATAATGAAAAAGGAAATATGAGACAACTCAATATGTCGTCGGTTCACCGCCGCGATGAGTCGTCGTCAGTCATCGGAAACACGCCGAAACAAGCACAAAACGGTTACACATGGGTAACACTGGCAGCTGTATCACCGAGAGCAGCAGGGCTACCTTACCGAAAACGATTAGCTACCATCAATGTGGCACTCGCGAAATGCGGTGTGTCGAGTCGTGGTCAACGGCGATCCATTTCTTTCAGGCATATGCAAATCCTTTGGAGCACCGATGCTCTTCTCGCATGGACAGTGCCTTCAGCGTAGGATGGTTACCCGACATCGATTCAACAACGGCTTCGTGGGCGATGATGAATGTTTCTACTAGGTTTCGAAGGTACGACGCCGTATGTACACACCAAGCACACATGATTTTTGTGTATCCGTCATCACTCCTATTCTAAATGCTCAAAGTCCATTGGTTCAATAGCTCCCATTTTCAGCAAGTCTTGGTAAATTTTTCTGACAACTTTTGAAGTTTTTCGTTGCAATTTGACTCAACTCTGCTTTATCAAATGTTTAGGACGCAATACATTTTCAGTTTATTGTGTGCTCATTCCCTTATGACAAATTCGTCGTTTAAGATGTTTGGTGCAAATCAGGACAGGCGAAATGCTTCTTTATCAAGAACAGTCCATCCTGATAACAAATGAGGCAGCATTTCAGTCTGTGAGTGCACCTACTGAACAAAATGATCCCAGAGAGATCCCTGTATGGATATTTCTATGGATACTTGAAGGGCCAATCTTTATGGCTCGTGCGAGTCCCAGCATAGTTCAAAAACTTTTCGCTCTAACGTAATTGTCGTTGACGGTGGTGGTCTATTTCTAACATGTCGATGTAGACTAGGGCCAATCCGTTAGTTCAAACTCATTGTCATTTGTGGATGCAAATAGCTGACGTCACTCACAAAGTCGTCCGCTTATCGTTTTAGTGATCTTTCAAGATGACACTTACATTCACTTGAAGTATGTGATAGCCGATCTTCTTATCATGTGACTGGCCATCATTGTTTCGCTAATGATGTAAATATTTCTAAATCACGAGGGATGATTGACTTTGAAGATCTGATCTATGTGAGCCGGCGAGACGTTGCGTGCATTGCCTAAATTTTAGAAAAGATCGTGCAAGCATCCTGTGAGTGGTGGGCAGATTTCTTGATGCAGTTTCAGTATCAGCCCACGTCTCTGCTGCATAACAGAGCGCTGAGAGGACTGTTGAACTGAAAAGGTGAGCGCGAAGTTTGGTATCCGCAACTTGGTCGATAATTTTTTTAAGGTTGCAAATGCGGTCCACACTGCTCAATATTTCCTGTTCAGTTCTTTTTAGTTGTTGTACTCCATGTTCATTGAACGTCTAAGGTGCACACACGAGGTGATCGCTGTAATCCATACAGTCCAATTTGTTCACCTTCGCGCCATTTCTTCTTCACCAAGTGAGTTTGCGTCTTGTTTACGCATAGCCAAATCTATTTATACACTTCATTGAAATCATTTTATTTAAGCGCCTATAGCGGTGTTATGTTGTTTCCACATACCCAATGATGTAGAGCGGTGTGCAAAAACGTTTGTGTCAGCATGGATTTGAACCCAGATCTTACTCTTTCCTGAAGCATATGCTAAACCGTTGCACCACAGACGCTCGTATTGCGCTCCACTCTTTCTGCGCTCTAACGCGTTACCTGTCAACAGCCAACCGTCTAAGCGTGGTCGGGCAGTGATTATTGACATTAAACTAGCTTTTGCTGACAGATGATATCTATGACAGATAACGCGTTGTAGCGTAGAAAGAGTGGAGTGCAAAGAGAGCGTCGGTGGTGCAACGGTTTATCACATGCTCCCGGAAAGCGTAAGATCTTCGTTCAAATCCCGGCTGACGCAAACGTTTTTGCACACCACTCTACATCATTGAGTTCATGGAAACACTTCACTGAGTTTGTTGAATGCCGTCTCCGTTTTACTGGAGCTTTTCGAAAAGATGACGATGCCATGCGCTAAACAACCGTCGGTACTTATGTGATAGACGGCGACAAAGGAGAAACCGATCTCATTTGCTGAACAGGGGCTTTACATCCAGTGTTAGTGCTCATTTAAAGGCATATATCTCTGGGCTACGGCTGCGCGTGCAGGCCCTTCAAAACACCTTTACCGTCATATCTGAAGACTGA
>JAHQIW010003912.1:0-121908 GCA_019055375.1 Parelaphostrongylus tenuis | reverse complement strand
TCGGTAAGAATTATTTTGTTAACACGTTTTTTAGTAGTGGTGTCACGTTATGACTACATATCTAATGTTCAGTACTAGGTATTAGGTCGTTCCATAAGTTTTGGCACTACACTAATATATACCAAATTTATCAATCATAAGTGATCAGAAATGCATGATTCTGGTATCGTTTGATTGCGCTATTTCCTGAGAGCATTTCGTTGCACAACCTGCTTGTATTTGCCTCAAGGAGGGTCTGTTAAGGGAAGAAATTCACTTGCTACTCATGCACGAATGGTGCGCAGGGGCTAGTGAGACGGCGAGCAAGATTTTTCTGTAAGAGGTCCGAACGCAACTCATCGTCCAGGCAGTTGCCTCCAAGCTTGAACCTTGCGAGCCACTTTCCGGCCATCCTTTCTGCTATTTTTCACTCACTTTTAGCTCCACTGGTTTAATCTCCAAAGCTGAGATCCTCCACCGTCATTCAAAGCTAAAATTCTAAGTTTGATTGATAGCCTCTTGATGTTGCCATAGTTTCTAACATCAACCTGTTTGTGACTTCGTCGGAAAAATGCAAGGTGCCAGTCAACTCTTCGATCCAAATCAGTATCAATATGCTGCTGCTGAATCACCGCAATCTACTGTGGCTCATCAACAGAATGTCGTGTGTCAGTGCAGGAGAGGATTTTTTGCTGCCGATTCGTACATGTTGAAATGACCACTTTCACAATGTTTTCAGCCAATTATCATTTCATTAGGTCATCAGAATTCATGCCGCTACATAGCGCTTCATTCTATTACTCCGTACCAACTGTTCCACCTGCTGCAGCAACTCCGCACTACGCTCCAGATGTATACGTTCAGCAAACGATGTGAGTGCCTCAGCAAATCATTCATGTCTGAGAGAATATTTTGAGCTTTTCCGAGATCGGTATATTGTAACTTACCTACGTTTCAACGATCTCCTACATTATCAGAGCCGCAAACCCTTCGAGTCACCCGAGTTACTAAATTTACTAAACACCGATGAATAAACTAAGGTAAGCTTCAGCATATAATAAAAATAAAATAAAGTGTTAAAATAGAATGTGAATTAAATAGCGTAAAAAGGATATGAGCTACAAGGTGCCACATGCCCACGCAGAACGTCGATTTCATATTCGTTGTGTACTTGCGAATTTTCGTTCGTCATGAGATTAACTCAATGATGATAAAAACGTTTCAAGAATTCAGATGCGAAGACAAAATTTAATCGGATAAACGAACATTCTCAAGGAAGCTGCGAAGTCGACGAATACAATTATGGGAAATTTGCCTTCTACATTTATATTTCCTCCACTTATCATAGGCCTGATAACTTTTAAGCTCGGGTTTAGGTTTAAGTTTAAGGAAAATTTGTAAATTTACTATGTTGTGTTCTAACTAATCGATGAGAGTTATTTATTAACACCCGTGTTTAGTAGTGGCATGATGCTACGACTATACATTCAATGTTGAGCGATATAGTATTAGGTCGCTCCATAAAATTTGGTACTGAAGCCATAAACACCAAATCTGATGGATAGAAGCAATAAAAATTGCTCAGCGACACTATTCAAAGTATGTGTCATCGGCCTGGACACATTTCGACCATCTCTCAAGTAGTGAATCAATGCCGCTTTGTGCAGAAAAATTCTGAACTTTCTTTTGGTAGCAAATTTGTTCATATGTAACTCACCATGGCCGCTCAACGAGGGCCGACGAGGAACTTTAACCCCATTTTTAAATCGATTTGCTCGAAAGGTTATACCCATCATTTTTTGGGACCGAGCCAGATCGATTCACAGGGATTTGCTTTCAGCCGGAGAAACGATCAGTGCTAAGCGCCTCGGTGAGCATTTGTATTGTCGCAATATAGCCTATCACGTCGACGTCATCGCAATCTCATCCTGCTCTAAGAAACGGCAAAGCTGCATGTAGCCAAATTGGCAAGGAAAAGCTGACTGAGCTGGGCTGGGAGTTGCTGAATCATTCGCTGCACAGTACTGATTAGTCGTCATCTGACCGCCACCTCTTCTGGTTGCTGGAGTCCTTCCTTAGCAAGAAAAATTTCCGATACATCAACCATTTGCGTCGAAGATTGACAACTTTCCTTGAACCCTAAGGATGGCGACTGCTATGAGCGCGGCACTGAATTGTTGCTTGCGAGTCGGCAGAAATGTGTCCACGCTGTGAAGCATAGTTTGATAGTGTTGTCAAACGATTTTATTCACTCCACAATTTTTTAACACTTTGTCGATCCGTCTTGACAGTAATTCTTTTTCACTGTGCGGATCACAGGCTTCTAGCACTCAATTCGCTTTTTTTTTCTTCTTGATCGCCGTAGAATACTAGCTGAGCACGTTTCCTCACATTATCGAGATAGCCTGCCTATGGAGCTACCATAGAACGTTTGTTGTGCTGAAGCGGGCTTAACCCACGTGAGCACCACGACGAGCATTACAACCCCTTGGTCATGGTGCACCGCTGCACCGTTCCGAATACTTCTGGTTGATAAATTTGATGTTTACTGCTCTAGTGTCAAAACTTATCAGAGGACCAAATTTTAATTGCCTAAACATCTCGCCAAACACAACGGGCGTCATCCAGTTCTCCAAGATCATGACTTAAATATATTTTCCACTATCTGACGACGTCATTTTGACAGTATTAGTGCAGCTGAGTGTAAGCAAATCCAGATGTCTCGCCATTACTCGCAGAAGGCTTGCGCAAACTTTAGCTTCCTATTTTGATTGCCATCTTGTGCACTCGATATCCTATCTAATTATCATAAATCTTGTGCACCGCAAAGGCACGTTGTCCAAGCCAGAACTAAAATGGTCGAAAGCCTATCTTCAAGTTGGTGGTATGATCACTCTTTGGCACTATCAAAATCAACGCTATTTACAACGAAGATCTTTTCCAGCCTATTGGATATTTACAGTGGCTGAATTATTCTCAATTTTGCATCATCAGGCTTCGGACAACAATGCTGTTTGTTCCTCAAAATTTTGAAAGTTTTCACTTTGCAGGCATATATCTTTCTGAAGGAATTTGACAACCTATTCATCGTGCTTTCGTCAGTTCACAGTGCTAAATATGCAAAGATTTGAATGAGCACATAATCGAAATCATAAAGAAATGTGAGGGGCAGAACTTTGACTGTCGAGATGGATAAATGCTCGGTACGTCGATGTGATCAGAACTCTCTATGTATTTTACCATCTTATGCCTATTTTCAGTTAGTAGAAAACCCTTTGCATTGTTTTTTGTCTAGTTCAAACTATCATATCTACACCTCCTCTTAAAATTTGAGAGAAGTGCACAGGTGATCAGGCTTCTTCAAGATATTGACTGGTGTTTTCCAGTTACTCACTACAATGTGCTAGGGATTTTTCTAATTTTACGTGTTTTGTTCAATTATGTAGTCATTCAATATTCGTGAATAGATTTCTAGGTTCTTCGACTGTCCACCGCGCTTGCGTTCTTCATTGAAAAAAACCGTTCTGGTTTGGGAACACGCACAAAGCTTCTCTTGAAGCTATGTGAAAAATTGTCAGTAATTGGCCATGGGTGATGAACAAACAAGAACGTTTCGATCACTTCAGCATCGGTGTACACTGTGTCTTCCAATAGCTTTTAAAGACAATAGTCTGATGTAGTTGTTGTGCTGTTCTTACTGCTCGAAAACTTTGTAGACTAGATTCTTTCACGAAATTCTCCGCCGAACATTTTAAAAATGCAAGCGTTTAATTTCTCAGGTAGTACTAACTGTTGATTGTAGGAAGGTTCTTAAATTGCCTACTGATAGTGATGTATGCGTAAAAAAAATTAACCGCCTTTACAATCGTTTTGTTATCCAATGCTAAAGGTACCAGCTTCTAATTTCTGAATAAATTTTTTGTGCAAAAGTTGTACAGCATTAGCGAAATGATGAAAAAAAAAAGGAATGTAACCTCTAGTACCTGACGTGAAGAGATGACGTGCTTCTGAGAGAAAATTTCGACTGATGTTTGAACACACGAGAATTTGACCTTTATCGATAGATTCGCATCTCACTCATTCAGTGGAAATGTGTCAATCACTTCATCGTTGTTGTACAAGAGGGTACTACTATTTTTGCTCCTATATATCTCACATAACATGAATGACGAGACGATTCCTAATGAATCACATTGCTCTCATTTTCACCAAACTCATATTGAATTCATTATTACTTAGATAGTTGGATGGCTCGTCCGCACTGGCAATGTGGAAGCTTGACATAATTCTCGATCGTTTTTCTTTCACAAAGTTCTGTCCAAAGTGGTAATCTGTTTCGACCATGTAATGTCTGCGAGGTCCGTTCCGTAATAGTAAAATTCACCATGTATAACTCAAATAACAAGGCATCTTGGGATACACGAGTAATATAGTTCAATTCTTTTGTTTGTGCTAGCTTGTGTTCTCCTATGCACACTTTCTATCACAATGTTTTTGCCTTTTGTAGTGGAATACAGTCTCGGTAGTGCGAAATAGCCATCGAAACTAAGACTTTCGAAAAACCTCAGAGCAGAAAAAATGCCTAATTTCTGTCATTATCTTTCGCTCTGGAATCCAGGGAAGAATATTTTTCAAGAAATCGATGACGGAAGTTAACAACGCGGATTCAAGGTGAATGCAAGCTGCCAAGGACGTAATTTTGCTAAAGGTACATAACATTCTTCTTCTTCTTCCTCTAATCGATCTTCCGATCCACATTTTTTCGTGAACTTCTTAGTTTGTATCACCTCCTTTCACCCAAATTCACAAGGTTAACACGAAAGTGAATGAAAGTGAAAGCAAAGTTTAGCAGTGGTGACCAATCATGCTATCAGACACTATGACCAAATGCTTAGCAAACTTATTTTTAGCACATAAGCGATGAAAGCTTTATAAAATACCATAAAGTAAAGAAAACAACACTATAAGGGTGCAAAAAAAGGATATATGCGCCTGAAGAAAGAATAACAATGAACATCAGTTTTTTCAATAATTATGCTACCCCAAAAATTACGCCACAAATAAATCCATTACTAGACATGGGAGTCCTGCCTTGACACTCATTTTCCAAGTGTCAGCGCGGGTAGCAAGAAAGCTTTTTATTGTGTAATAAAAGCACCTCTGCGAAGCCTCACTTGCCAATTTGCAGTCCGTTCACAGCACGGATGTGAGCAGCAGGTAACAGTGGCCAGGGCCGTCATTTATGCGTCGAGCTCGCATTCGCAAGACTATAATTTCAAATGTTCGGGAAAATATTTGTGGCTCATCAAAAAATATTCCCGTTATTAGTTTTTCTATGTCCGGCGTTCATTAATACTTAGAGGAAAAATACTGAGTAACCTCATATTTATTTGAAAATCTCAAATTCCACTATGAGAACGGAAACGGAAACGAGAGGTTTGGGGAACGTTTAAGAGCATCGACGATGTAGTGAAGAGGACTAAGAACATCCGACTCCGTGACCACCTTTTCGACTCGACAATTATTCCTGCCTTGACGTATGCAGTAGAAACCTGGTCGCTACGTAAGCAGGATGAAGAATCACTTGGTTTTCGAGTTTCGACCTACGTCAAAGATCAAAAATCAGAGACGCCGTTCTACATGCCAGGATATCGAAAACAAGGTGGGCCGGACACGTGATGCGCTTCAACGACAACCGATAGACGAGAGCCGTTACCGACTGGATTCCTCGGAACGTCAAGCGCTCCAAGGGAAGACCACCGACCCGTTGGTCCGATTTCATCACGAAAGCGGTAGAAGAAAGATATGATGCTCAGCGAATAACTAGACCGAGGAGGACCCACTGGGCTATTCTTGCACGCGACAGAGAAAAATGGAAGAGTTGTTGGTACCCGCTCGAGTCACTCGAGGATCAACGGGCCGACAGGTGATACAGGTGATATAATGTCAGGAATGAACTTTGCTTAAGATACATGTACTGCTACTTCACAACGTCAAAACAAGCAGCAGGTCATTGTCATTGGCTTTGAAATGTGTGCTGGTCTGTTAATCTATTAGGTGTGCACCGAAAGCGGTTTTTGACATCCCTTTTTATTTGGATGATAGGCGATGATGATACGGCCTTTTTGAAGTATTTGCCTAAGCTACTAGAAGATTCTCCAACATACCATAGCCCAAATAAACACATCCATTACGTCGCCCTTTCGCCAACGAGATGAGTCGTTGTTACTCAGCAGAAACACGTCGACAAGAGCGGACGGCTACACTCCGAATATAGGCAGATGTATCACCATGAGCTGCAGGGCCCCTTACCTAAAACGATTAGCCACCACCAGTCATTGGCACTCGCGAATTGCGGTGAGTCAAGGCGTGGTCGACGGCGATCTATTTCTCTCAGGGATATGCAGCTCTCTTCAAAGCACGAATGCACCTCTCGCATGGACAGTGCTTTAAGAGTAGGGTGGTTAACAGACACCGATACAACAACGGCTTTGTGAGCGATGATGAATGTTTTTACTAGGTTTCAAGGGCACGACGCTATATGTGCACACAAAACATCCGTGCTTTTTGTGTATCCAGCATCACTCTTATTTCAAATGTTCAGAGTGAATCAGCTGACACCTTCCCAATTTCAGCAAGTTTTCGTTAATTTTTCTGAATACTTTTGAAGTTACAATATAACCAATAATGTGGAGTGCTGCGCAAAAGCATTTGCGTCAGCAGGGATTTGAACGAAGATATTGGGTATATTGTAACATCATACCACCGCAAGTGGCGGACAGATAAAAAGAATTCTGATTACTTTTGAAGTGTTTCGTAATAATTTGGCTAGACTTCACTTTCGTCAAATGTTTAGGTCGCAATAAACTTTCAGATTATTGCGGGCTCATTCCCTTATGGTAAATTTATCGTCAATGATTTCTGGAACAAATTGGGACAGGTGAAATGTTTCTTTATCGAGAATAATTCATTCTGACTACAAGTGAAGCAGTATTTTAGTATCTGAATGCAAGTACTGAACAAAATGATTCGAGAGATATCCTTACTTGAATATTTTTATGTATACTTGGACAACCTTTCTTCACTGTCAGTGGGACACGTAATTGTCGTTCACTGTGGCAGTGTATTTCGAACACGGTGATATACGCTAGGCCCATTTCGCGAATCCAATTTCACTACCACTTGCGGATGCAGATGATTTGCGTTATCTACAAACGCGCTTGCGCATCGTTTAAATGGTCTTCTAAGGAGACACTTGCTATTTATTGAAGTCAATTACACTCTTTTCGTCTATCTGCCATATGTTCTTCTTGTTATGTGACTAGGCCGTAAGTGTTTCGCAAGCGATGTCAAATCTTTAGATCATGAGTATAAATTAGTTTGAAGATCTGAGTTATGCGAGCCTGCAAGATGTTGTTAGCAGATTTACTGACGCCGTTTTCGTATCAGCCTACGTCTCTGCTGCATAACAGAGAGGTGAAAGGACAGTCGAAATGTAAAGGTGAGCACGAAGTTTAGGATCTGCTATTTGGTCGCTAACTTATGAAGGGCATAAAATGCGGTCCACACTGCTCATCATTTTCTGTGTAGTTCTTTTAGTTGCTGTATTCTATGTTCATTGAACGTCTAAGGTGTACGCACGAGGTAATCTCTGTAATCACAGATCCATTCAGTTCAATTTGTTCACCTTCGCGCCATGGCTTCTTCACGAAGTGGGCTTGCGCATTGTTCATGCGTAATCAAATCTATTTTTACTCTTCATCGTGTTTGTTGAATGCCCTCTCCGTTTCGCTGGAAATTCTCGAAAAGGGAGAAACCGATCTCATCCGCTGAACAGGAGCTTTTCATAGCAGCATTAGTACTCATTCAATGGTTTGAATCTCTGGCTGCAGCCGGCGTGCCGGCTCTTCAAAACACCCTTTTGTAACGCTGAAAAATCCAAAAAATCATGATTCACACGACGGCGTGATTTTTTCTGTTGTCTCTCCTATGTCTCTGTTATCACTATCGTCACTCTGTCTGGTGAACGGTTTTGGTGGCAAACTAGAGAAAAGATTATGAATAATAATAGTGTCAAGCCGTCAAAGTAAAGCCAACGATATAACCGGAAACGCCGCAAAACCTAAGATGGAACTATTTGCACAAGCCGCACAGTTGTTCGTGCTGATGTTTCAACAACTGCTTATAGTTTCTGGTTTCATCTTAAGATATTATTGACAAAAAGTTTTTCCATTGGAGTAGAGTGTCAAAAAGATGAACAGTGGCAGTTTAAACTAAATTTTGATTTGGAGTATTTGGCTTATCATAACGAGGGACATCGTGTCCGAGCAGTTATGATGCAAGTCGCCACCACAGCCACGCTATCCTCGAGACTACAAGAAGGTATTCTACGACGTTCAAGAGGAAGACGAAACAGCGAATATAATGTTAGAGGTACTGGGATCAGCACAGTGAAAAAAGCACTGTGAAGACGGATCAATGAAGTAAAAGGGCAATAACGACACACATGTAATCAAGTACAAATAAGTGGATTGTGATTTGTCTTAAAAATTTCGCTCCGGCGTCCGTATAATGCGAACCGATTGATATAGAATGTGTCCTTGACGTGCAGATGGAAAGCCATATAAATGAAGGGGCAAAATTGATGAGACTTAACGGTAGACCGATTGAATACCTACTGAAAGCAAAATACTAAACGTCTGAGCCAGATGAATGTGAAATTAGTGTAAAAAAGCAGGAATAGTGATATGAAGAAAAGGGTAAAGAGAAAGAGTAAGGGAATTGTTTGGAGGAGAGAGGAAAAAAAACAAGACTTAGTCAAGATAAACACTCGGAGCTATTCCTCCTGGATATACTGAAGAAAAGTTCAGCTAACGAGCCTCAAGGAATGAAAAATCGAACAGCGGTGATTCAGTTATTTCACCGCTTTTATAGTAAAATTATTACAATATACCCAAGAATGTTATGTGATGTAGAAAACTTTGAACCTCAAGCGAGAGTTGGATTCGCATCAATCTCTTACAGGGGTCAGTGTTCTTATTAAACATTCTCGGAAATAAAGTTTTAATATCACTGCTGGAAATACGTCTACAGTGAGGATTTCTTGTAAATCATTCTTTGGTCAGCGACAAATGTTCAATACTGAGTTGGTCATAGGATTATCATAACATCTTTTTGATCTAACCGGAACCTCAGAAAAATATTTCAATTTCACAGACCTTTTATTGAGCCTTTTACGAGGTTGATATTGTATCTGAATAATATACGCACGTTTCGGCGGTTTCGCCCTTCTCAGAAGTACTGCTCGCCGCGTACTAAGAGTAGCAGAAGGAAAGATATCGTGGTGTCTTTCAAGTGGAGTATAATGTGTTCCACCTCGTTTCTTTCAGTCGGTGCTTCGCTGTTGCTATCACATGAACATTGTCTATTATTACAGTTGTTATTCAGATCTTCAACTGTTTATCAACTAAGCTAGCGATCTTCTCTTAGAATAACACTACTACATGGGAAATGTGAAGATTTGTAATCGTTTTAATAAGATGGAGCGAAATATGCAAAATCAATCATTTTTCCTAACAGCAATTCTGTAAGCATTCATTACAGTCAAGTCTTGTACATTATTTATTGCCTCTCATGGTTAACGTCTTACAATAATTGAGGTCTATTATCTAGGTGTACATCTGCAGTGTGAAGGATGTGAATCAGTTATCTACTACAGTCACATTCAATCAGAAATTGACTCATTCCTAACTATTCTACATTTCGGCTTGTATTCTGCGAATCAACTGCAAAATCACTGCGAGAGAAATCACTACCTTCTTATAAGGAGTCGGATCGCAATGTTACTAATAATTTTTCGACCAACAAAGTGTTGTTGGGTGTTTGTAATGACGATTTGGGAGATAAACGCACGATTTCCAGGCTGTAGTGAAAAACGTTCTTGCCTGACCATCTTACTATTTCTCGAATAAAATGGGCAACTCATCAAGGTTTTCAAATAATTATTTAGATTATTTTTTCTTTTTTATGCTATGATAGTATACTATTCACCATATTCCACTGTATTGTTCTACTCAACTATAACACATTTCTGTTATCATTGCTACAGGAAATTACAGTAAACCAGACCCGTCGGGAATTCAGATTCACTGATCCATATAGAACCATCATCTCCATTGTATTTGACCTATTTTCTCGGACAGAAAATTAGATGCTGCTATGCTCAGCGTTTGCACAAGGCAATTTCACTCTTGAAGAGGTGCTTTATTTATGCTTTTGACTATTGTTTTAGCTAGAGAACTAGCATACTTTAAATCATGTTCACTTTAGCACGCCATTATATTATTAGTTCATCATCAGCAATTATTTCTTCTTTACAAGTCCTTCTATTGCTCTTGCTAGTTTATCGATGACTTTTTCGTAGATCAGTGTCGATCCTTGCGTTTGAGGAAGAAAGAGGAATACGAGAAATACCGTCTGAACAAACCAGTATCTTTGAGATTTTTCTAGAAAAAGTGTGCATCATTGTGTTAACTCTCCCCTTTCTCTGATTGCTTGAAGATTTTTCACAACGCACAGACATGCGGTGCTGTTTTAAGTATTATCTTTAGAGCTGTAAAGTATATATTATGCTACCTTCACAAGAAAGTACGCTGGCAATAAACATATGGCAGATGAATCAAGCAATAAAAAATCCGAACATAACCCAGTGAAGAAGTAGGTTAAGGGCTTCGCATCCGTTCTTAGAGCGGACTGTCTAAAAACTCATTGCTTCAAAAGTATAGCTCCACTAATTTAACCTGTAGGTCGATGGAATAATACAAACCTGCACGGTGGCAGTTGCAGGATAGGTGAATGTGATCAACACGGAGACGAAGAAGGCTTGCTGTCCCCATATTAAATAAAGGCTGACTAGACTAATAAGTCCATAAGCGACCTATAACTTTTACTCCGTCGTCTGCACCATAACAACGATACAGCTCAACTCACATGTTCCCTTTTGACTCCAGCTTAATCCATTTTCTTCAGTTGTGCGTCTACTACTGCTCCATAAGATTTATAAAGGCTCGAGACCAAATCAGCCCAAATCGCATCACATTAAGACGGTTTCAGTTTCTTGAACATTAACGTACTAATCTTACGTGAGCTTTTTGACGCCCTCGACGGGATTCAAAGATGCAGATGATGCAGCATCGGATGCAGCTGAGCTCATCACTCCCAGCTACGTAAGTGACAATGATTGTAGAACACACCAATAAAATCCCTTTCATACGAAGATGATACTGAGACATAAGATAATACCAGGATGACATCAATGATAAGATAGCTGCAAGTGGATCTACTACCATTTTATGATTGTACACACAGCAAATCTCCATCTAATTATGCTCCTTCAAAAGAAGCTACACAATTGTACTAAATTGGTATAAGTCAGTAGGACTCTATCAGGCTCTGAGGAATGCATGCCTGTCGAAGTGTTAGCCACCGATACGATCTCTATTGCACCATTTTGTATTGTCCAAAATAAACGTGAATAAACAACCTCGTGATTGCTGAACCAAATATAATCACGGAATATTTCAATCAGTGCCAAGGTTAATTGGTAGTCGGTCTTGGAAATTTCTTCAACAAGTACCAGCAACATATTTCTGACAAGTCAAGGAAGTCCTGTCACTAAACAAAAGATTGTCTTAGCTAGACAAGCGATTGACTTCCTCCGTCGCTGCATTGAACATCAGGTCACCCGGAACTCTATCAAACTAAAGCGACTTCATGAACTATGCGGCCTGACAAAAGACAGCCACCGAATATTGGAGCTCGAGATGCGACTATTGCAAGATTCTCTTTGATCTTCCTTGCTTTGATTCTTCTTTGCAAATAAGACAAAATGTATGTTCAACTGAAGAAGTGCGTGTCGAAAGAATATTACTGTGGCCTATACTTAGAGAAACGCCTTTGGGAGCGATTCGTACGGTGTCGACCTCGATCTATGATTCTATTAGGTCAAATGCCAAAATAACCTTACTCAGAAAATTCGAAAACTCTAAATAAATTGCTTAGATCATCCTCAAATAAAAAGGCAGCCACCGTATGCGAAAGCTTTGAGAGTCAAACTAGGTTACATGATGTAATATCAGGGGTCTCAGTGTTGGGGGAAATGGCTCTTTATGACAACGTGTGCTCGGTATTACAATTGAAACCCAATCTTTGACCATCTCAACCCATTTCTAAGGTATCTTTGCGTAGGGGCGCATGCAGTTTGCATGAGCTTTAACACAGACTAGGTTATGAGGCTACTGATGAAGAA
This sequence comes from Parelaphostrongylus tenuis, assembly GCA_019055375.1. Lineage (NCBI taxonomy): Eukaryota > Metazoa > Nematoda > Chromadorea > Rhabditida > Metastrongylidae > Parelaphostrongylus > Parelaphostrongylus tenuis. Next base: position 109,622 of record JAHQIW010003912.1, on the reverse strand, counting down.
CACACTAGGAGTGAACAACAGCAAACAGAGGCATTACCATCACCACCATTTCCTCAACCATTCTATAGACAGCAAGACCCTAACTATGAAGTCGATATGAAATCTCGGATATTTGCAAACGAAACTTTCAAAATCTTCAATTACTATAGCGAGAAAAGTTTCGCTCCAACCTCACAGAAGCACAAAAATGTGGAATGAGGGAGGTTCAGGAGTTGATATAGTCCAAAAACATTAGACTTTTCCTTATTGATGAGAGTGGCTAGTTTGTGATAATTCCTTGTAAGTTAGATATTGATATATCGAAAAAAATGTCGAGGATTCTCTCCTCTATCGACCGTCTTTGAAGAAAAGTGTTTAAAAATGAATACCAAACGTTGAATGATGAATTGGTCTGAGTAGCAAAAGGAGCTGGTTTGAAATAATCTCTTATTGCTATTGTTGCTATTTCCTTCAGGTTCAAAGCGGAAATCCCAGCAATTAGTCTCAAGCCAATACTCTACTGTAGACACATTGATGATTGTTTTGTTATCTGTTCCACACAAAAAGAGATGGACAGATGTTTTGAATTGTTGAATGAACAGTCAGAGTACATAAGATTCACCCATGAGACACCTAAGAAAAATTGGCTCCTCTTTCTTTATGTCTAAGTAAAACCCTGAATACGGCTACATTACTAAGTGTTGCCGAAAACCAAGTGACATAAATATTTTGGTTCATTACCTCTCATCACACCCCCTCACATGCAAAAAGGCGCTCATAAAATACATTTTCCGTACAGTCGCCTGCGTGTACTTAGAGAGAGCAGAATGCGGAATTTGTAGAATTGGCTCTGAAAAAGCCATTTCATATGGCTATGTACATCTGGTGCATTGACCGGGATTCGAACCCGGGTCGTCCGCGTGGCAAGCGAACATTCTACCACTGAACCACCAATGAACCAGATGTAGCAACGAGGCTGGTCCGCCGTTGCTAGTGATTTGGATGTGTTGATTGATTGATGTCGCTGACGGCTGCTGCTGCTGACGCGAGTAATTACTAGATTATAGGGAGTATCAAGACAACCTAAAAAAATATATACATAAATACAATATTAACACAGCAAAAGCATAATAATAATAACGACGTATATATATAACTGTAACTTCAATAATATTAAGATACAATGGAGAAGAAAGGGAAAAGGAAGAAAGAGAGTAAAGAAATTGATCTGTAAATAAAGTATTTGTGTACGTAGACAAAAGGTTTTGGTTCCGCCAATAACTGCAATTTGTTGTGGACCCGCCCGAGTTGAGGTTGTCTTTTGTGCAAAAGGTGATTCAAGATTGTAGGTGATTTTTGCGCAAAGGATTGTATCTTAGTCTGCTTAGTCGAAGGGATTTGTCAGGTCTCGATAACTTATTTGTTTTCTTGGTCGGAGATCCATGGCGTGTTGGTCTCTTTCGAGTTTTGCGCAGGCGATTTTTTGTCTAGTTCCTCTGTCTCCTGATTACGTTGTGGAGATTCCTCCTGTGATGATACATCGTCTATCTCTAGTGATATCAAGAGGCTCACTGGTCTTTGGATTGAAGGCCGCGATGTAATAGGACCACCGCTTCACGAATAATTCCCTGGGAGTTTTTGACGAGTTGTTTGATTCTGCCGATTTTCCAGATATGTCTCGGGTGAAGAGGGTCGTCGATGAAAACGACGTCGCCCTTCTTGTGAGGACGCTTTGCTCCTCTTTTCTTATTCTGTTCCCTTTGGTGCTTCTCTATTGAAGATTTTAGGTAATGCTGTGTCCATATGTTCCAGAACTTCTCCATAAGTTTGCTAGATAATCTGAAGGCCTCTATGACCTGCTGTTTTGTGTTCATGAAGGTTTGTGCTTCTAACGTGTAGTACGCAGGGTCACTTTCTTACACATTAAGACCGTTTTCCAGATAAGGAACCTCAAAATCGTTTTGAAGAAAATCTATAAGTCTAGGTATTTTATCTTCTGTGAAGGCGGACTCTACCCGCAATAGAGGTCTGGTGTTCAAAAGTGATTCGATTTTATAATTGCAGTTGAGATATGTTCCATTGAAATTTTTGTTGTACTTAGTGTCTTGTACAACGACTGCTTTACTAATTTAATGAGTCTTTCATAGAATCCCCCTTGCCAAGGGGCGAGCGGAGTATTATATCTCCATTGAAGTTCGTAGTCTGCTACTGTGCGTTGGACCTCTGAGTCATTCTGGAAGGCCTGAAGGCACTCGCTCAAAATGTTATCCGCTAGAAGAAATGGGGCATTTATCGCTCGTAATCGAAGCGGGAAACCCTCGTCTTGCGAAAAAACGGCGTAAAAACATCAACAAAGCAGTGGCCGATAGGTCAAATACGATGTCTAAGTATATGAGCTTAGCGGCCTTGCACGTTATTATAGCGCCATAACATTTGTTTTCCGTTCCGTCTGATTGAATTACTGTTAGTGGGCCGAAGTAATCTAGGCCCACATGCTCAAATGGTCGTGATCTTGTAACGCGCTGTTGTGGGAGATCTGTCTGATGCGGATCTTTGTACGGTAACTTATTAAAGCGTTGGCACTGGACACAACGTCGAATAATGCCTGTGACTTGTGCAAAAAGCATCGCGCAAGATTAGTGGAGCTTCCTATTGACGCCCGAGTCCGACCGATCCTCCAGACTCTTCTCTCCAGCTTTTAACTTTGCGAGAGCTTTCCTAGCCGTTATGTCTGCAACCAGACGATCGCCCTAGCTTCCAATCTTGCCCGCCGCTTCATTAGCATTTTAACTCACGAGCTAATCGCTCATGAGCAGCAGCCAATTTGTTTCCACGACAGCTCCATCTTGAAGAAAGTATAGACAAGCTTTATACCAAAAGGTTTGTAACAAAATGCGAAATCGAACATTACCGAAGTCATGAAATCCTGGTTACTTTCGCCTAATAAGTTAGATGTTCAATGTGCTAGTGACAAGCTTTATGGCACGACCTAATCTTGTTTTTCCCAAAATATCGAAATGACTTCAGAACGACGTTCCTGGATTTTCGCCAAGCTTAGTAGTTGTTCTTGTGGATGAGGGGATTTTACCCGATAAACGACAGAACACTTCTAGAACATTAGTAATTAGTCCTTTATCAGCCATAAAAAGCGATATAACGAGCTTACTGAATATCACACTTAACCAACAAATTTTTGAAAGTTTGGTAATTGAAAAACGAAACGTCGCAGCAAGGCAGTGCAACCTTTTTCCCAGTATCACTCACTTTTGTCGCTCAAATATTAATGATTTGAAGCGTTCATTTTCTGTTACAATCCATTGTATCAATTGTGCTAAGACTTTTTAGAGACACTTGCTAAACGACTCATCGCTGAAAGGAGTTGTGAAGAATTCTCAGTGAACTAATGTAGCACTGCTTTTGGTCTTTTGATGAATGGCGCGCAAGAGGTTTGCTTTAAGCATCGTTTATCAAAACTGTTTGTACTGTGTGCTTCGCAATATCTTCCACTTGATTCGCTGATAATATCCAATTTGTATGTCTTTCTTCAAATTTCTTAATTTAATAACTTCGTTGTCAGATAAACCTATACTTCATTTGATTATCGCGCGATATATTGAGAACTTCGGAGGAAACTGTGGCAAAATGATAGAAGGATTTGATACTACAAAAAAGTGGTTTCCACGGCAGAGTTCATTTATATTTTAGATAGAAGACGAAGATTTGGAAAAGAACTTTGCGTATGTTGCCTTGATTAAGGCACATTGCAATTTAGAAAACGTCTCTAACGAGGCAAATGTGCATAAGAATATTTTTTGACAGTAGCACCCATATTTAGACTCTATTCATTATTCAAATCTAATATATAATCCGATGTACCCGTTTTATTGCAAGAGCAGCAGATGCATATGGAAGGAACATTGGTTTTACTAGCACATGGTCGAAAATAATTAAGCGACTAATACGAACAAAGAACAAAATTTGGTCATGGTTTTGTTAGAAAAAGTCATTAGCTTTTTACAGCTCTTTTCATTGAGTTAATGTTAGGAGTATATAGGTGACTGGTTCAATTCACATTTCACTACTTCTGAAATCTCGAAGACTTACACGGAGTGAGCAATCTTGAATCTGTTATAAGAGAATGTTATCCATTTAATATCTAACAATGAACATTGAATGAAGGAGAACAAATTGCGCAAATGAGAAACAGGGTAGATGGAGTAACTCAGGAGCAGCAATAAGCATCAAAAGGTGTAGTGTAACGTTTGAGGCGTTAGCCATTTCCTGAGAAACGCGCCGCATATCTCACATTTTTCAGTTTCGTTTGAAAAGGTTGGATGCATATCTGGCAAAAACAGTAACTTGTCGTGATGGTGCACGTATCAAATTATGGCTGTTATTTCCTCAAAGACAAGTCTGGTTTCAATTCGCTGTGATTTCATTCGCTTAATTAGCAATTTCATTTATTAGACCAACGATTACAACAGTAAATAAGAAAAGTTTTGATAAATCCTCAAAATCGTCTCCTTTTACCTCTATACATTTACAAATCGTTTGCAAAAGCTTTCAGCGGTGCATGCATACGTTTCCACCGTAATTTCGTCTCATGCGCTTGTGACAGCTGTTTAAGGCGCATCTAGGCTAGTGTAGCGAGTAGCCGAGACTTCCTCCTCCAATATAGAGCACACGTTTTTGATCACTGAGTTGAAATCCAACGAATTTGATGGCCAAATGTCCTTGCCCCAAAAGTCTGGATACAGCTGTTGACGGATGGTGATCGTTAAACGGGTTATATGGGCAGCGGCCCAATTCTGCTAAAGCGTAAATTCGCAGGAGCTAAAGTGACGAGTACTCTAACGTTCTAGTACAACGCACAAAACTTGTTGGCGATAGTTGGCAGCGTTCATTTTGACGTTTCCGTTGATGTAGACTAGAGAAGTCTATCCGATGGCATAAATGCTGGCCTAGACCATTACAGAGACTGCAAAATGACTGTATCCCATGACTTTTGCTACTTTCAACTTCTGCTGACCATTTTGAGAAGCTGATGTCAATTTTGGCGATCGTTCGGCCTGAATGCCTTTACGTCCGTAAAAGGCGCCTTTGACAAACGAGCAACACCTATCAAACGGATCATTCGGCGAGCCATATACAGCCGTTACTCCATCATCTCTTTGTCCAGAAAGTGACACATGAGCGATCTTGTAATCGCGCAGGTTGCGCTTATTTTTGCCAATTTTCTAGGGTTCCACTCGCTGATCCCGAGCGTTCAAGCCACTTTGCACATCGAACGCCCCGAATTTCGTTGAACCAGGCGGCGGATCTTTCAATTGTTTTCCAGAGTAGACAAGGTGGTAGACAATCTTTTTGAAGACGTCCTTCAATCCCTCCAGTCACGCTGTAATATTTCACGGTTCTAAAGATGCTTGCCAGCTTAAAACCAGGAGATTTTTAGAATATCGGTCGTTATTCCTTGTGCAACTCAACTACTACGACACGTTGATTCTCGCCATCCTTAACTTAGGCGCGCTACAAAATAGAAAATTGAAACAGATTTTAGACCAAAATTGAACAAAGGGTTCAATAAAATTGTCAGCAGTAATATAAAAAAAATACAGCAACGCCAAAATTTGCAATATAGAAACCGTTTTTATCAACTTTGTACTTTTTTCATCATTTATCGATATTTAAAAAAATCGAGGGTCTTTGTCTAACAAACTCGCGCCTATTGGGCGCTTTTGGTTTGCGTGTTAATCTCCTTCTGCCTAAAGAATGATGTGCATCTCTTGATGAAATAACGAAGATTGGTAGAAATGAGCAGCTAATCATTATACTGGTGTTAATTTAACACATTTTCCGTGTTAACGCACTTTGTAGTTTAGATGTCACTTCTAACTGTCGCTGATAGAATTTCAAAGTTTGGGAAGCAAAATCAGGAAAACTGTGGATGATGAGTGCGAGAAAGCGAATAAAATAGAAGATATATTATGATTAACACAGTAGATTTCATGATTCCAACGACATGCTTGTGCTTTTGAGAAAACCCTTCATTTCGCTGTAGCATCTAAAATAAAACTATGTTTCACATTTGTGGCGTTATAACGCATTTCTCTGTGGAGCAGAGCGTTTCCCTTAGCTTTTGGTAACCATTCAGTAGTCTACATTCTGCTTATTCCATTGATGTATTCGGTTTTTTTAAATGATTTCTTAGTGAGCTGTAGCAGTCAAAAGAAAATTAAGTGTCGCGCAGTGCAACAATGGCACCAGGCCACCACGCATTGCCGGTATGTGGACGGGATTTCGCAACAGTGGCACCAGACCAACGAGTCATCTCAAAATTCGCCACATTGACTGAGTCGCTATAAGTCGACTGCCTTTCAGCAGTCTTCTGCTTCTCAATGAGCTAATTTAATCATGAACATTTTTATTTCACCAACCACCGAAAAAGAAGAAGTCGTGTTCTAACAGAAACACGGCTTATGACAACCCAAATGCCTGTGTAAGAAAAGACATCAAATAAACCCTTTGTTCTGCTTGCAAATTGCGTGGCGATTCTGGAAGCATTGGTGTCGCGATAGGGTGAATGTTGGAGTAGGAACTTGGTTTGAGAGCACTCATTTTACTTCAGCATTTAATCGCACTTCGAAAGGAAAGTGTGAAGCAGTTGAATGAATTCACCTCAATGGATGAAGCTGTGTGCAGGAATCCTCTGAAAGTCGCACAGTTGCTGTGTCGTGCTGAAATTTTGAACAGAAGAATGTCCACCACCAGCTGCACCGAGTACACACCAATTGCTCTTGCATAACACATGCTGGACGCATGTGGCACAGTGGTCAGAGATGCTCTGAGTCGCATACAAGGTTAATAGTTTGATATCGCTCTCATGGCTCGCCAAACCTTCCATGCCTTCGTGGGTCGGTAATTGCTTACCAGACTTGTCTGGGAAGAGCATTCGATGCACTGGCTCAATGCAGCAGTAGGCCACCACGAGTCATTGTAAGCCAGTTATGTATTTAAATACCACAAACGAAGCTGAAAAATTAGAGGCGAATGCATGGCCAATCCCGTAGTGGTTGATCAATTTTCGAGAGCTTTAACCTTTTTCTTTTCCAGACGCTGAAGACAGTTCAGCAAAGAAAGTATTCAACATTTTATTGTTCGCAAATCAAAATGATGAAATATTGCAAAAAATGTCTGAGATTAACGCCGAATGCAAGGTCCCTATTCAATGGAAAACCAGCAAGACCGTATTGTTGTTCAAAAAGGGAGACCTTCACGACATAGGCAATTATCGCCCAATCTGCTTGCTGTCTATAAACTCTTTACTCGAGTCATCCTGAACAGGATTGACAGAACACTGGACGAAGGACAGCCATGCGAACAAGCAGGGTTCAGAAAAGGATTTAGTACCATGGACCACATCTACACGATCACAAGACTCACTGAAGTTTCGCGAGAGTACAAACAACCACTCTGTCTCACTTTTATCGATCTGAAAAAAGCCTTTGATTCAGTGGAAACAGAAGCGGTTATAGAGGCTCTGGATAACCAGGGCGTCCCTACTCGGTACATAATGATCCTTCGTGAGCTTTATAAAGATTTCACGACCAGAATATCTCCATTCTACAACAATATCACCATTGACGTAAGAAGAGGGGTTCGACAAGGCGATACAATATCGCCAAAACTATTCACTGCCACCCTACAAAACGTCATGCGAACATTAGAATGGGACGAAATGGGAGTGAAAATTGACGGTCGACAATTAAACCATCTTCGCTTTGCTGACGATATCGTTCTCATAACACCAAACATCAGCCAAGCGGAACGAATGTTGACTGATTTCGATAACGCCTGTGGAAAGATCGGTCTTCAACTGAATCTAACGAAAACAATGTTCATGAGGAACGGATGGGTTTCTAATGCCCCATTCACGCTCAACGGAACGACAATTTCCGAATGCTCCAATTACATCTATTTAGGTCGTGAAATCAACATGATGAACGACCTAGCCCCAGAGTTGAGCAGGAGGAAACGAGCGGCTTGGGGAACGTTTAAGAGCATCGAAGATGAAGTGAAGAGGACAAAGAACATCCGACTCCGTGCCCACCTTTTCGACTCGACAATTATCCCTGCCCTAACGTAGGCAGCAGAAACCTGGTCGCTACGTAAGCAGGATGAAAGATCACTTGCCGTTATCGAACGCGCAGTCGAAAGGTCGATGCTAGGAGTATCTCGTATTTCGCAAATGAGACAAAGGATCCGAATTCCGACCTACGTCAACGATCGAAAATCAGAGAGGCCGTTCTACACGCCAGGATATCGAAAATAAGGTGGGCCGGACACGTGATGCGCTTCAACGACAACCGATGGACGAGAGCCGTTACCGACTGGATTCCTCGGGACGTCAAGCGCTCTAAAGGAAGACCACTGACCCGTTGGTCCGATTTCTTCACGAAAGCGATGGAAGAAAGATATGATGCTCAGCGAATTCCTAGAGCAAGGAGGACCCACTGGGCTACTCTTGCACGCGATAGGGGAAAATGGAAGAGTTGCTGGTACCCGCTCGAGTCACTCGACGATCAACGGGACGACAGGTGATACAGGTGATTAACGCCGAATTTTGGAATAATAAGAAAACCACCTGCCTCTCTGCTCTGAGGACTGAAGGAGCATTGCGTGCTCGAAATTTATAGGATGTCTTATTAGAACGAGAGAAACATAAAACATTCAGATAGAAATATGGTAAAACAAACGGCAAATGGATACAGCAGGTATATACATCAGAAACGATTAAGCAAAATCTAATTTGAACAATATTCAACGCATAAAGGAGGATAGCGACTAGACACTTGACCATTAGGACAACTAGTAGCAGTAAGATATGCGATCTATACAATCATGCCACGTCCTCAAATCCTGACATTGTTGAAGAATGAGATTATGTTGAGAAATGTGGGAAAACTGCAATATTAACACTAGGAAGAATTTCGCTGGTGCGAATCGTGCTACATTTCAATAATTCTGTGTAACATGCAAAACTCTAAACATCAAGCGGGAATCGGAGCCGTTTCAGACTTTCAGAGACGTGTGTTTTCCACTACACAATCGGCACTCCCGTTTTACTATCACAACATCATACTACTGCTGATGAAGGGGTTAAATAGAAGTCCTTGTTTTACAATTGATAATCGCATTCATAACGATATAACTACAATAAAGACCTATGAAACCCAGTCATCCCACAAGTGCTGAATTAAAACTTTACAGATTTTATTCTAGTAGAATTAGCTAAGCTAGCTAGTACCGCATAGAATCTGCAGCCAGCAGACACGCCAACCGTAGATTAGCCGATAAACAAGCCCACGAAAGATGTGAAACTTGATCTTACTCTTTCCGTCACATTGCCGAAAAACGGCCTTTTCAGAAGATAGGTACAGCGTTGAAATAGTGGAAACTTACGCTATCGAAAGACTACTAAAGGTTTAGAGAAAGAGTTCTGCCCGCAAGAAGAATGCTTTTGTAAAACACAAAATTTTTTCTTTCACCAAAGCGTAATAAAAGGGTCCTTTCGAAAAAAGAGCAGGTACCAGGCTAGGCAGATAATTAAGCCTTCGAATGATTGCTGACACTCTTACGAAAATTGTCTTCCAACGAATGAGTCGAATGTTTATTTGTTCTCGGATAACGGAAAAGAACAAGTTTTCGTTACTGTAATATCTAGTACAACTAATTAATACTAAGTGATATGCAATAGAACATTAAGAGGAAACTGAAATAGCGTTTTAACCTTTCAGGAGGCAGGCGCTCTCCACTACGCAACCGTTACTCCCTTTTTACTATCATAACAATATATCACTCCAGATGAAGTGGTTAAATAGAAGTCTTTATTTTACAATTGACAATAGCGTTGCTTACGATGAAGCTGCAATGAAGATCTATGAAACTCAGTTCGTTCACAAGTGCTAGGCTGAAACTTTTTACATTTGATTCGAGCAGCATTGGTTAAGCTACTTAGTGCATGCCCTTCTGCGCCGAGATGATTGGCTGCCAAAGCATGCGTATCCTCATTCATAGCGAAGTGCAGGATATTGTTGCAAACACCTGTAGAGAAAACTCTGCGTTTCAATGTGAAAGATTGACAACTGAAGGTAAATCAATTGGGATCACCAGCATAAAGCAATTCGCAGCTAAGGAATGGACCGATGGCGGCGCCAATTCGTAGGCGAGCTATTGGAAACACGCCAACATGAACACTTGGAAATCTAACGAACACCGAAGAGGTAAGAAGTAACCCAGCGCAGTCGCGATTGGCCTAAAATTCGGAATTTTTTTTCTATAAAAACACATCACTGCGCTCTCTTACAACGATTGGAAAGGTTGCAATTTACTTGTTTAAATTTCGTCTCTCTCCAAATCAAAACTCGAATGGTTGTAGTTTACGCTGAGTGACTTGCAGCTTTACGAATATCAAATTTGTCAGAACAATTACTATGATGCCCATCGCCTGGAGAATATCGGCCACATGATGCACAGAAGAGCGCTAAGATAGAACAGATTCACCTGTCGCCAAGTTCGCAGTAGTAGACGAAGTTGATATTTAAGAAAACCTAACAACGGCACAATCCGGAACGGTGTTAAACTTTGAAACTGAGAGTTCTACAGCGATATCTGACACTCCTAAGCAGATTCCTAGCAAGAAGTAGAAAGTCGCATACGAATAAGGCGATAGTATACGAAACCTGACGGGATGGAAGAGAGCCTGAAAAACTCTACACTCTTCAGGAAGCGGATTGGCGCGACATCTTACCATTGTTCTTTCCGCAGCGACAGATATGGTTAAAGTGAGGTGAACCTCAGATGAGCTATAAAAGGAGAGCCGGTTATCATCAGGTAGTAAAGATTTAGTTCAATTTACCTTGGATTTCATGAGTATAGATGACAAATGGAGTTTGGAAGACTGAAAAAAGACAGTGAGCTTGCAGAGAATCAATGATTTCTCTCTTCTACGAAATTTGAGTGTCTGGAAGGACTTACTTGTTACGGCATAAAAAAGTCGACAAACGTTAGATTTAACGCCAGTTGTCGAGAAAACTTTGACGAAGAGTCCTCTCCTTTTGAGATGTAAATGTTATATGAATATCCTTTTGTTATCCAGTAGATCTCCATGAACAAGAAAGCCTGTTTTAGTACCAAGCGTACCTGGTGAATATGAAGATGACAAATCCATTGCACATTATCACAGCGAGTTGCAGCAAGACGAGTATAATGTCGAAAAACAAATGGGAAACGTTGGCTGTCATCATACTCGAAAAGTTGAAGTCGCCATTGCTCTATGTATAATAGTTTTTCTATGTCAAGAGGAAAAAGAACTTTCAGAGCATGCAAGGAACACATTCGATGCACCAACCTATAATTCGTATCTTTCCGTGGAGTCAAACTTGCATTAGCCTTATAAACCGTCCTTATTCACTAAGATGCGTGAAAGAAAATGGAGCTTGAACATGGCATATAGAAAGATATGTCTATATGATAATTTCGTTTCTACCTCAGAGCATACTCATGAGTCATTATCCTAATTAGATCTTTCACTCAGGCCTTACTTAAAAGTCATTATCATAATCAGGTGTTCAACTTGGAACCTATAGCCCTATGAAGCCGGTTTTTTAAGAATGCCATTTTCTAACGCCATAAAATCCCAAAAAATATGTTACACAACCATGCGTTTTTTTTTATCTCGCTTATAACCCGCTGGACAAAAAGGCTTAGAGTGTTAGTACTTCTTATAGCACATGTCTCGAAGAACTCAAAATTGTGTTAGCTTTTCAAAAGAACTGTTCCAATTTTTTGGTTTTCTCTTGTCTTTGATTTGTGCTCTAATCCTCGCCGGACAGAGTTCTTTTTTAGACTATACGAAAAGGATCTAGATTAGCTGAGTGAAAATTCTTAAGCAATCTAATCTATTCATCGAGTAAGGAAATTGAGAAAGGACAGATCTCTCGGAACCGATCAATTCCTGATGGCTGCGTCAGCACTTCGCTTCATCAAACGTTGTTGGAGGTGATTGAATGCGTATTTGGCTTTTACAATGACTCACATCAGCCTAGGGATGTATTAAGCCAGTACTGTTATCTTCCCAGATAAGTCTGAGACCGATTCACCAATCCTGGCTGGATGGAATTCTTGATAAGCTCTAAGAGCGGGATCGCATCAATTCTCACATGCTGATGGCATGCCATTCTGACCAGTGCGCCAGATGCACCCTTAATACTTCCACTTCCACGGACCCAAATCTGCGTGTCCCGCTGGAAATGGTGGACTGTGTGCCCCACCTCTCTGTCACTCTCACCCTCAGCGTAAGAATGGCTCCACCTCCTCTTTTGCGTCTGTGGCCCCAGCGTGGGAATTAATGCCTGTCTTATTCCTCTCTGCCTTCCATCTGAAAGAGGGTTGCTGGTTCGATCCCTAACACACAGCTTCACTAAAGTTTTTTTGGTATTATCTTTTGAATGTCAATTAGTATTGAAGGCTCTTTTATGATAACATAACTATTATAGCTCGAAACGCCTAGTTGTCCAACTTTTCACTATTTTGTCATACAAAACATAGATCCATGGAGTGACAACGCATATCTAACTTTTTCCACTCTGTATGACAATGTGTAGTGTTCACGCAGTCCTGCTCAAAGTTTTGTGATTTCACACATCTCTGTAGTCTTAGCGATGTTACATAGCTGCTGCTTGTAATCAAGAAATCGATTTCTATAAGTATTTGTTGTATTTATATTGTATTGCATCCGTTAATGTATTATCAATTGCTCTGTGGCTGGTATTTTTCTATGTTACGCTATATTTATATATATTATTTGTTATAAGTTGCATACTACTGAAACTTATCCCATAGATTTACGTTCTGTATCAAGAAATAATGAAAGGTTAAACAACTTAGTGTTCTTTTCTATAATAATTACGATATAGAAAGACCTTCGACATTGATCGATCGGTATCAAAAAGATAACAAGAAGGCGACTTGCCGAAACAAAAGCCACCACGTAGATCTTGATATTCATGTTACATTATTAACTGTATTGTTATATTCCATCTCTAATAGTCAGCAAGTAATATCATTAACACCTTGGAACTGCTTAATAGAAGAAACGACTCATTTATTCAAACTATGCCGAGATTGATAGCCGGTCCTGGAATTTTCGATAAAGATAACACTAAAAAAACTACTGTGAAGTGTTGTAGTAGTGAACCGAACCAGCAACCTTCTTCCCGATAGACGGCAGAGAGGAGTGACACAGACAATGGTTCCCACGCTGTGGGTTGGAGTCGCAGAGGTGGAAGTGGAGCCGTTCTCACGCTAAGGGTGAGGGTGGCAGAGAGGTGAAGCACACAGTCCACCTTTGCAGCTAGACACGCAGACTTGGGTTTGTCAAAGCCAAAAGGTTAAAAAGAAATTCTAAAAAGAATTACGTTCTCAGCGCTCATAAATCCTTGAGGAACACGCTATGTTTAGCAAACCTCCCAAGGAAGTTTTGCTATCTTTTCGGGAATTACATGATAATTTAAGCAAAGCAGATGGTCCACGACTTTAGAGAGCGAGTGGTATAGCAGAGATTCGAGGACCTTAGACAGAAATGGTCCAAGTGGCGAGGGCAGCACCGAGCTGCCACCAACCTCAACAGTCAGTGCGATGGCGGGGCATCATCCGAACGGTCGTTTAACTTCATCCGGACCACTTCACCTCAAATCGTAATTGATCCATTATTGCCTTCTCCACACAATCTCGTTGTCTTGTAACTAATTGCTTTCATGAGGTTGCGTTCATACAACTGTCAGATGAACTCAATAGAATTGTGAGCGGAACGTAGCGCTTCCGTGGCGTAGCAAACTCACTTAGTTTGTGATCGGCCCACCACCGCGGCTTAGGGATTCTGCCCATATATAATCAGTAGTGACCTCACTACTCACACTATATACTCATCCACTGGATCCTACCGACGGTGCTTCTACTTCGGGGTGAACATAGCAACCCCAAACGGACTTCGCCGCTTAGTCATGCTCCGTCAAATACAATAACATCGTCGCTCACAATAACATTGTCACTTGCAACAACATTATCACTTTCAATAACATTATCACTTAAATAACATCATCGCTAACAATAACAACACTTACCATAGCACTGTCGCTTACGATAACATTCATAGTATCGTCGGATGACGATACTTCTCATCAATCGGTCACTCAAATTGACTTAAGCATATGTTCGCTTGACGATATGTCGTAATCATGTATATATTATCATTATAGTAATGTAGTATACTATAGGTTGTTTGGTTCCATCCTATTGTTTGGTATAATCCATATAAAGGTTTAAACTCTGCTCTCCTGTCCGTTGCGAGACACAAGTTGGCAGCAGATCACAACAACAAAACCATTGCACCTTCACCACACCATGCATTCGTTTTTAAACTTTAGTGTCTGAGGTAGTAGTATGCAAATCTCGCTTTTACAATAACTCACAGAGGCTTGCCAATCTGAGAAGTCAGAGCTGCTATCCTACCAGATAAATATGGTACTAATTTACTGACTCCGGAAGGATGGAAGGCCCGGTGAGGTTTAAGCGCGCGATCGAATCATCTAGCATCGATTGATTAATGTTGCATAGCAGTTCTAAGCACTGCGCCTCACGCGCTCTTATTTACACTCATGCGTGATAACATATATCACGTAAGAAAAAAAAATTAGAAAGAGCTAACTTCATCGAAGAAGAAGTCAGAAATTAAAACTCTTACCTCTCTCTTCCCTCGCACAGAATAGTGAAAAGGAATTAACTGCGCAATCTGGCACTCTGGCTACTACTGCTCTATCAATTGAAGACGTCCTTATCAACGTCAAGGGCGGCTCAAACGGGAAAAAGCCAGTTATAAGAAAAACATTGTTTATTCGTATTCACTTTGGGCAGACAGGAAGAACATGTGTGGGCGCCTTCAAGCGTTGAATAGCATGACATCTTAGGTACTTACGACCTCCGTCACTAATTTTGAATTATCAACGTCATTTTGCCTACACGTAAACTCATTGTAATATTTTTAGCTCTTTTATCAGTGCTAGCACAACCGCTAGCGATTTGCGCCGTCATGAAAATGATGAAGCAGAAAAGCGCGTTTCATAAAAACTAGTTTTTAATGATATGGTTTTGTAGGTTTGGTATGGTTCATTTCAGTTGCGTAAGCTGCACTGTGTTCGCGTGTTCAATAATGACTCGCAGTAAGAAAACGAAGAAAAAGGTAAACTTCTGTGTTTATTGTGTCAACTAGAACATGGACTGTTCACTGCGCGGTGATTTGTAGAATAATGGCCCTCAGAGTTCTAAGTGAACCATTTCTCCTTACACCTCTTTAACTAACTATACATATTCCCTCTTGAAGTTTTACACTCAATTTTCCGTTCTAGCTAATAGCAGTTGCTTAATGACTCGAAAACAACGATATACGACGAGGTTAATTCTTTGTTAGAGTCGCCCGGACTAGGTTAATGTTGCTAAATTATCTACAAACCCAATCAAGTGTAAATCATCGGTAGAAGTTTACCATCCCGAACTGAGTTTAGTCGTAAAGCCCACAAAAGCCCTCTTGATCCATTTGTCCACAATGACAGCCTGGAAACGACTCCACGCGGGTCTGTCAAGAATCACATTATATCATCTCAATGGAACAGCTCAAGTTGAAAGTAAACGGGGGTGAGGACGATCAATCGTGAAGATGGGTCGTAAATCTCTAAATTTACGTGAACTAGTCGAAATATCGAGATTTTCGGTAAGTTATCCATTTAATCCAGATGTCAACCGTTCATTATTCGTGCATTATACTTTTGTAGGCTTCAACTAATACCATCTCAAACGTTCCGACCACTAATATCACGCAACATATGAGCAAGGAAAGAGAAGGTGAAGGAGAATTGTCCGAAAACGTGAGGACAACAACTACGGCTGAGGTAAATAGAAATTCAAGGGCAAACAATTTTTGAAGAGAAGAAAAGAACGATGATCGCAGTTATTTTGTCATATGGAAAACTTTAGGGCGTCACGTCAATCAAGGAACCACGATCTCTGCGCTAGATTGAGCAAGAGGTACTGTTAATAAAATGAATAATCCACAAAATAAAAGACTATAGTTGAAAATTTGACAGCAGTTACTGAGGTCCAAAATCGATTCTGCTCCTGAACTTCATTTTAGTGGAAAAATAATGAAACTAAGATTATAATTACGAAGTGGCTATGGGATATCCCAGCAAATACCGTAGCTAAAGCGGCAGATCACTATTACGTAGAAGAACCTTTACTAGGCCCAGTTCTCTTATATTCGGCAATATTCTTTTGTATTTGTTTGCAGTACTGAACATAAAAGCACATGTAGCGTAGTAATTAAAGACTCTTTGCGTCGCACACAAGATTGAAGATTTGATATCGCGTTCATACCTCATCAAGCCATCCTTCCCTACGAGGCTGATGAAGTGGAAGCAAACTGGTCTCACACTAGTTTGGGAAGATAAGCAGCGTTAGCTCGATACAGCGAGAGGCTACCGCGACGCATTCTGAAGGCGAGATATGCGCTGAATCACCTCAAACGAAGTTGAGAATCGAAGACGAATGCATGACGCATCCCTCAGGGATTGATCAATGCCGAGAGCTTTATCTTTTTTATCCATTTATTAAACACAGTACCACTTCGTACTCAATATAGTTAGTTGTCTTTCTAACTAAAAAATGATCAGCATAGTATAAATTCAGGGATTGGAGGTGTCTATACTTCCACCTGTACCGCCTATTAAATTTGACAGCGATGTCTTGTCGGCTTATTCACAGGTGCAGTTTATATATTGGGGCTTCCAATTGCTTCCAACTTTCGGTTAATACTTGATCTCGAAGTCATTCTAGCTACAAATAGCAAAAAATATTCTAATCGCAATTGATGTGATCTCAGCGGAAATCGAAATGCCTTGAAAAAGACGATTCCGGCATTAATTTCAGACCCAAGGGACTACGTCAATGGATACCGTGTCGGAAATTGACATCGCGCCTATGGAAAAGTTGAAAAAAGAGAAGAAGGTACATATCCGCTGTTAAAGAAATCAGACGATGGATGCTTAGCCAGAACATTGACATGAGATACTCATCTTGCTGTGTTCAGATTAGTAGGAAATCTTGGTACAGCAAGAGATGAGGATGTTTCGCAAATGTTGCAATAGAGAGTAGATAGCGTAATATTTGTCCAGTTCTTCTTTTTAAGAATGATTTGATAATTTCAAAGAACCATACGATCTTAAAAAAGTGGAGCATTGTTAATGAGATTTGATGAATTTATCATACTAGGGAAGTGTTCTACCACCTACAAATCTCCTAACTGCGGAGAAGGTAAGAGCGCCTGTACCGCCGCCACAACGAGCGATTCCGATATCGGAAGCGATTTTCCCGAGAATATGATCTCTGAAGGACCACTTACTGCACCAGCACGTAAAGGTGATCTCGAAATGGAGTTCATTAGCGAGGTGCTTTCTTAAAACATTATTTCTTATCATTTCAAGCATTTTTATGCTCAGTAGTTTTGCTCTGATTTTCAGTTAATAATGGACGTCATGTCGATTGTGAATCGTTCTGGAAATACAAACCTTGAGCTTAAAATTGCGCTCGATAGGGAGGTTTGCTATCATTTTGAGCATTTCTTATACACTGTATCTTATTTGTTAGATGATAGTGTCAATATCTTGGTTAATTCATTTTTCACATTTAGGCCAGCGGTTTACCAAACGTGAAATTTGAGCTGATACCGAAAGCTCCTGTAACCAACACCATAGAGCGATTGAATCGTGCCTATGCACAAAACGCAAAGGTTTGTTTCGTTCGAAATATCACAATGATGAAATGATTACATTTCTTAATATGGACTAAATGAGGCTGTTGATAGTGAGCAGCAAGACACGATGACGATGACATGGCATGAGTCTATAGGAACTATTTGCTATGTTTTCAAAATTTCGCATTAGCTTATCAAGTCTTTTGTAAATGTGAAGACGCTTAGTTAACACATTCGGACCACGACATGCCCCTCGTATAAGTTGTCAACGACCTCATCATTTACTCGACGATGCTATATCCGGCATAGTTTTGACCTACCAAAAGAAGATTTCCGAAGTCTGTGAAATGAACTGAAATTGTCATTGGTCGAAATGCTTGGCTTTGATTTTTCACGGATCGATAGCGATTATTTTGCAAACATATCGCGCAGTATTTCTTGTAATACATCATGAGAAAACACGCTATAGGTACTGATCACTGTGTACTGCACAGTTTTACGTAATACACTGACAGTACTTCATTCTGTCTGGTTAATTCAGGAACAACTAAGTGGAGTAACACGAAGAGACCAAATTAATAGCCTGGCCAGATTTTCTCTGAAGATTTGTAAAGCCTACTTCGAGCTGCTTTGAGATAGTTTCCACAACTAGTCATTCGTTTATCGGAGAATTTCCTTTCAATACCATGACTATTGAATTTTCTCCAAATAGTGATATTCGTTTTCCGCATGGAAACTTCGAACTTTCCGGCTTATGATATCTTGTTGGACACAAGCAACATTTTTGAAATCAACACCTAGGAATTCACTCACAGCCATAGGACTTTCATGGTATTTTAATATTACTCGAGATGTGCTCTAATCCATTAGATGTGACTTAGTCTAGTGCATAACGAAGGGCTGGTTAACTTTAATACTCGCAGCTCTGAAGAGGAGGGAGTTATCCGACTAAACTCCTGTAAAAACCTCGTCCAGGCAGAGGCATTCTTAGAAGCATACTGATGTTGATAGATAATTAAATCGTTGCGAAAATGTCAAGAGAGGCATTATCTTGATGGGCAAAAGGAGTACCTTTCAACTATTATAAATCAGGAACTACGAAACAGAAATGTCCAACGGACGGATGAAATACTTCAATCAAACTTAAACGCTTTTCTGTAGCCTTATATGGAAATTGTTTTATAGTTCCATGAAGAAATGGGAGTGACAAGTGACACTGAAACAGCCATATCGTTTGTTGAAGCATTGGTAAGCAGTTACCACCATTTATATAATGAGACCGACTCGTTCTTCATTTTTCATATTTTCTTCTAATTCTTCCACAAATCTGACTCCATCGTAAGTACGATGTTGGGGAAGAGGAACCGCAACCTCCTAGCCCACGCATGATTCAATCCACTCTACGATTCTCATTGCCATCCGTTTTCAATTCCATATTCAACGTCGCTGTAAGTGATAATGGTGACTTTATCGACTTTTCTCTTTTCACAGTCTCCCTACATCCGCCAGACGTCTAATAAGTAAAGCCGATACTGGAATCTATCATCCGACCTCAGTGCTCAAGGAAGCTGTTTAGTTGAAACGATTTGCTCATTTTGCTGGCTAAACGCCCCCCTCCCCCTCCTCACTGCTGTCGCGGTCAACAAGGAACTCCGCATGGAACACCACAGTCAGGTTATCCTCAAGATTGCAGGGAGACCCACTTAACCAACATTCTACAACGTCAAAGAAGAAGACGAAGAAACGAATTAAAGCTAGAAGTACTGGAGTTTTCACAGTGAAAGAAGAATACTGCGAAGATGGATCAAACAAATAGCCAAAATAAAGTAAAAAAAAATGATTTAAACGAGAACTGGCTTTTGTTGAGTCTTAAAGTTTTACCGTTCTTTTTCGGCATTGATTTTCAGAAGTACATGAGGTAGTGGAGTTTTGGACTCTGCTGAAAACTGGTTTTCTATTTCTCATTCACATTATAAAGGCGTCCGAGTAATAGGGAATACTATAAGCATGCAGAGATGCTTACAAAGACACGCATGTGTTAAAAATTGCACAAAATCACTTTGACGAAACAGGGGCATTACATGAACCATGCTATGTCTTAAAAAGGTGCACGGTAGTTTTTGGCAAGCACTTGGTACCGTATCTGCCACCATGTTATCTAGCAATCAAACAACACGTTTAAGTTCTTAAAATGGCAACGACTTGCCAATATTTTTCTATCACGACGAAATAAGAACGACAAGATATAATCAACAGTGCTAGTGAACACCAATTGGTAGTCTGTAAGTTTCTGATAGTGAGAAAAGTCTTTTTTTCAAAAAAAAAAAAGAATGAAAGGAAAGTGAAATACGCTCAGTGGTTGGAAATCTTTTTCATAAAAGCGTCACTCTGTCAATTACATGTAATTTTTTGTAAATTAACATGTCATTAGTTTATAATAGAAAAATTACATTGTATGATTGCTATAAAACGTGCACTCTAATAATGCTGACAAGTCACAGAAGAAATTCATGAAATTAGCCCTTTTGGCTAGTTTAAGATGAACCAATACTCTAAAAAATGATCGCCTACTGAATATTTTTTACACAGCATAGCGAATGATACTGTGGCAAACACTATACAGAAAAAATGAGCTCGAACGCACTGAAAAATAAGCTAAAGATTCTATCATGACCAGTTAGTCTTGATCTATAATTTCACTAACTTATACCTTCACGGAATATACTGGTGGACTATGGATTTAAAAAAGATGGCATAAAACGATAATCCAACCACATATTTTATTATGACAGCAGCATGTTTTGAAGTGCTTTGAGCTCCTTACAAGCGAAAAATTAGCGAACAGCATCCCCTCCGAAGCATTAATGTTCTCACAAATTATGAAAGTGCAACAAATATTTAGAACACCGGAATATTTCTTCGTGACCGGATTTCCTAAATAACACCAATCTAATTAATATGAGTAGATTGATGCCGATTAATTAGAACTACCAGGATTATTTTTTCCATATATATTGTATTAGCTGTACAGTACAGAGTAGAGTTTCCATTAGTCTTCAGCTCAGAGACCACCAGTTCAAAGCAGAGTGCTCGATTCTGTACGAGTTTGCTATGAGAGACTTTTATGAAGAACAACTAACGCTTGAGTTAAAACTGTTTATAGTAGTAATAACAATGCACTATAAGCAAGCTGGCGAGGTATGAACGAGTATATATAAAGTTACTGGTTTAACTAGAGCACTGGGAAACACGAAATAAAGGAAAAAAAAACTCACTTACACACGGATTGACGTCAAACAATCTCTCAAATGGAAAACATAAGCCGTATGGTTCATAATAATGGTTAATAAGGTAGACATCACAAAAGATTCCTGACAAACAACCGATGGAAAAGCGTAGAAAAAGTTTTAAAACAGACGCTTCGATGAGATCGCAACAGAAGAGCTTTTGCCATGTTTACTTAAAAGCGATGTTATCGCATCTAAGATTAGCTTACAGTATAAGTTCATGAGGAATCTGAAGCTGAATTATTAAGAAGTTTCAATTACGATGTCGTAAGCGCATGACATTACACAATTGGAACTATTCGGGGATTAAAAATAAATCTTTTCATGTAAGTGCCTCTAGCGGTGGTATGATGTTATAATATGTATGATGAAATTCGCGAAAGCCACCAGCGAAACATAACGTATTGGTCTCGTTAGGACTTGAATAACTTGCAAATTAATTATGTTTTGAGAGCGATACTTCAGATATCAGTCGATCAAAAGGTTTTATTGCTTCCGTTCTTTGCATCGCTGTGCCATTTTGAGAACGAATTATATAAATTTCAAAAGAACGAAGACTGAAAATGTGTGAAATTTTTAGAGTGCAAAGTGATATTGCCTCTTTGTTATGCTCACTACGACCTGAACAGTAGCTGAGAACTTAGAGGATTTCTGGATAGAAGCCAAAGGTGTGGCTTAGGATGTTAACGACGGGACGAGGTGAACGTGGTAGGGGGACTACTTCATAACTTCAAATCAAATTTTTCGATGGTCGCAAAAAGATGAAACATATGTGGATTATCCTTTGCACCAGCAAATTAATGAAGATGGCACAAAGAAATCCGTATTCAGATATGTGTTAACGATTCCAAAAATTTCATCTGCACTTCACTTAACCCAAAATTGCAGTGTGTATATCACCAAAAATAGAGCAGAATTCCACCGCAAAATCACTGTGGTAAATACAGAGATCGATTTCAGTAAAAATTTACTTGCCTAACACAAATCTCTGGCTGCAGCCCTACACAGCCGGTTTTCGAAACATCCTTTTATAACGCTGTGGAATTCGGAGCAAAATTATGTTTTATACGACCATGCCTTTTTAACTTTCTCGCCTATATTTCGCCGGAAAACTCATTCATTAGACTGCTGGTACTCTTTCGATAGCGCAAGTCTAGAAGAACTCAAAAATGATTCTCTTTGAAAAAGCTCTTTTCATAGAGATGAGGGAGAAAGAAAAGATTTGTGCTCTACACCCCTCCGGACAGAGCTCTTTCTTTGAACTATTGCTAATCATTCCACAGCGTACAACTGCTAATCTTTTCTCTCTTTTGAAAGAAACTCCAGGTGTAACGATTGATTCAGGTAGTACGCAGTTCTCTCCACACGATCGCATGCTTTTCGTGTTTTCAGCAAATTACACGCATGATGAAAATGAAGGAGCGCGGCGGGTGTGAAACATAATTCTATTCTGGATGCTCCAGCACCATAAAAAAGACTTTTCTAGAAATCGCCCGCGTAGAATGCTGACTAGAGATTTGTGCTCTGGAATAAAAACTAACACTCCTATGCAAAATGCTTGTACAGTTAATGAGGTCGAATATCCATATGTTCGCCTAAAACCGAAAGGTACCATTAATTTAGAACGTAACTATGAGATTGCCTGTTTTATCTTAGGCAGAACACAAGCAGAATGGGTTCAATGGTACAATGTCCAATGATCTTGAAATGCATTATAATGACGTAAAAGACATAATACGAAAAAGAGAGAGAAAAGTAAATGTTTGTTCGACAATGTACTGCGCGTTCTCCAGCATTCAAAAGCGTCATCCTGATGGACCATGTTATAAAAGATCTACTTCGAAATGAAATTTGTGAGAGTATTCAGCAAACAAAGTGAGGAAAAGGCATCCGTCCTACTTAGGTTCGATACTGGATGCCCTCTTGAAGAATTTTTTTACGCTCGATCACAACCAGCAACCACCAGCGTAGTTAATGTCCTTGCCTTCATTAAGAAATCTTCGTCGTGATGGTGGTTTGAGCTTCTCACTCTAGGGACGACAACGGTTCCTTCATCTAATATGCCGCTCTTTTTCCTCTTTTTCTTGTGGAACAGGCGCATAGAATTGGATATGTTATAAGTTGTCTCTAGAAAAGAGCAAAATCTGCGCTTCAGGAGACAGTTCTGTTATTGAGTTGGTATGATCTTTCCAGAACTTTTTCGCCTATGTTGAATACAAATCATGCAAATGAGTTTTTGTTTTTACCATCTATCGTTTAAAGCGGCTTCCTGTTATTATTGTGATGAATATCACTCATACATTTGTTTTGAGATGGAATTTCCACGAGAGCAAAAGCGATTGTTGATGTTACACGAAAATCGTTTGAGTTCGAGTGCTGTTGAGACTTCACGCCGAATTAGCGAGGCCTGTTGAGAAGGAACAGTTGGGAGAAGTGCATTTTTTGATCGTTTCGACGGATTCAAAGATGGAAATGGAGATTTGACGCAGAAGCAAGAAGCCGGCCGCCAACAAGAACTTGACCGGCGACCTGTTTTGAATGCAACTGAGAGGTAGTAGTCGTTGACGGCTCACATGCTGGCTGACGATCTTGAGTGAGATCAAACTGCAGTTGAGAATATTCTGCACGAGCTCGGCAAAGTTCAGAAGAAAGCGCCCTGGGTGCCGCACGAGTTGAGTGAAACGTAGAAAAAAAAAGGAGTGAATACAGCACAAACTCTGTTGACCGCTTCAAAGGAGACCCCCACATCAAACGAGTAACTCTAATACTACAAGTTTTTCTTAAACGTTCATGTGCTTATCTTGCTTCAAGCGAAGTAATGGTCGAGTTGCGCAGTCGATGTGTAACATAAAATCATTTTAAATTTTACAGGATTATAATAGGGTCTAAAAAAAGCCAGCCATGTACCTCGCTAGCCAGACTAAAGCTTTCGAATAATTATTAGTACTCTTATGAAAACTTCTTGTCCAAAGAATGAGATCAAATATTTATTTGTCGCCTTTAAAGGGACAAGAACATGTCAATGTATTCATTAGACGCTAACACTTACCCTTTGGCCTTTACGCTGATATCTTGCTTGACAAGCGAAGGCGTCGCCGAATAGTTGGGGCACGCCTCAATGACAGTATGGCAATTTTCTGATGAATTTATATTTTATCGTCATTAAAGGATGTTTATCGTGAGTAAGTGATAAAGTGTGATAGAAGAGACATCAATAAGGTCACCGCTAACAGAAACAACGCCAAGGAATTCGCTAAAACGGCTCTTTTCGAGAAGGAAAAGCCAGATACTAAGGAAATTTGTGTTCAGAATTGTTATTGGGCTTTATATGCTATCTCATTCGTAAATATTCACATCTCAATTAGATTTGTTCGTCATTTGTTCTGTCAACAGTAAACCTCTTTTGCGCGTTGCCACAAAGAACGTGTAACAGACAGTTGCATTTTTATTTTGTACACATGAATTCAATTACTAAAACGTAGATCGCTCGTTTTTGATTTATGCTCATTCCATAAAATAGCCAAGAGCTATCATAGCAATTGAATACTGCAAGAGAATTAATATTTTGGCAAATTGATGCTGTACGCTTTAAGCGATGTCACCTCACCGATAACTCTCTATAACTCTTTGACTATTTGTGTATTTCAGGTGTAGGAACCTATGGAGTTGTAGAAAGCATCCTGTCCTATCATTGTGCTGTTAGTCACTTTTCATCATCATTATACTTAAGTACGAACAATGAACGCGAACTACGAATCTCCTTTCAGTTAAAGGCACTTGAGACGATTTCCTTTATTCCGCCCAGTTCATACGATTCCAAAACGATGTCGCGAAGCACTTTTAGAAAACCAACAGTACACAGTGACCTCTCCTCCCGGTCCTCCTTAGCGTTTTCACTGGGTACGCTTCTCCACTTATACCAGAATTTCGTATACGAGCTGTAATGTCCTTGCAGACTATTATGAACCTGCTAATTTTAGCTTTTGGGAGATTCAATGTGGGTGAATAAATATTGTGGGAATAAGGCTTTTTTGCCTGCAGATAAGAACTAGTAAATTATGGTCGATTGTTTTCTGAGAAACGGTGAAAACGAGTAGGTCCGTGAAGAAGCGATATCACCGTGGAAAACATCGTCCACGTCACAGGTGTTGACTCTTAAGTAATAACTGGGCCAAAAAGATCAGTATAGTTTGAAGGAAAGAGAATAGCCGCGAGACCTCAAGGAAAGTGTTGTCGCTTGGAAGCACAGCTTGAGCGGCGGATAAATTCAAGGCGACGTAGTGCCCAAACACGAGAAAGCAGTAAACTCCTATTAACTATTCACGGGCGATATCGTGTCACAGTACACTTACAAAACATTGGTGTGCGCATGTGGTGGTACAACTCTCGAAGCAACATTTCATAGACTGCTGCAGCCTGTATTTGTACAAACAGTGGAAGTGTGCCCGAATAATCCTTGAATCAAAGTTCTCGCATATCAGAAAATATGTGACTAGATTGTGCATGTTTTTTGAAAGTATAACCCACGCTGTTCACTAATTGATCATTAGGCATTCACTGTTTTCAAAGGTCTACCTTATTATCTGGTGGTAAAAGATGTCATAATCAGAATACCACGCTACTTCTAATAACGCTAGGATGTTCAGGACATCGTAATGTTGATGTGCAAGGAACCAGTTGATCTCCAACGAACTGCACATGCCCAATATTTGGGAGTTGATAATAAAATAGGCAAATATCCATGGCGATTGGAACAAGAACAATAATGTGTAGAAAAACGCGGTCTCGCTATCACACAAGTAGCCTTGAAATTGTTGACATATAACTTATCAAGGCTTCATCCTGTATATCAAAGTCTTATCATATAAGTTCCCACTAGAAGTTACAAGTTGTAGAACATATGTTTTCTAATTATAGTTTAAGAGTATTATTAAAGTGATGTGGAGAAATGGAGCTGCGCAGTTTTTTTGAAGGTGCGGCTATTGTATTTCAAAATAGGTGTTTTTAGAACACCTCGGTATTGTTTTCACTAAAAATGTACAGAACAACCTCTTGTAATGCACAATTCTCTAGATACGATAATGTGGATATAAAAATTTTATTGTATAAGTGTGAAATAAATTGCTGTGAAGTCTCCAAAACAAGCCATTCAGCCTTAAGAAGGCTTCTAAAAAACAAGCTTCGCTTACAAAAAGTTTATTTCTATCAAGCTATCAAATGACTACTAATAGTCTAGTGAAGAAGCTTTGTCCTCTAAGAAATGCTAGAAAACACGAGCGCGTTCCACACAGTTTTTAGTGAATTCACAGGTAGATAATGAAGTGCTAGAGATTTTCAAAGGAATTGGGTGTTCTCATCACTGCGAATACTCTTCTAATAGAATTTCATTATATCACCTGTATCACTTGTCGTCTCGTTGATCGTCGAGTGACTCGAGCGGGTGCCAGCAACTGTTCCATTTTTCCCTATCTCGTGCAAGAGTAGCCCAGTGGGTCCTCCTCGCTCTAGGGATTCGCTGAGCATCATATCTTTCTTCTATCGCTTTCGTGAAGAAATCGGACCAACGGGTCAGTGGTCTTCTTTAGAGCGCTTGACGTCCCGAGGAATCCAGTCGGTAACGGCTCTCGTCCATCGGTTGTCGTTGAAGCGCATCACGTGTCCGGCCCACCTTATTTTCGATATCCTGGCGTGTAGAACGGCGTCTCTGATTTTCGATCGTTGACGTAGGTCGGAACTTCGGATCCTTTCTCTCATTTGCGAGATACGGGATACTCCTAGCATCGACCTTTCGACTGCGCGTTCGATAACGGCAAGTGATCTTTCATCCTGCTTACGTAGCGACCAGGTTTCTGCTGCATACGTCAGGGCAGGGATAATTGTCGAGTCGAAAAGGTAGGCACGGAGTCGGATGTTCTTTGTCCTCTTTACTACATCTTCGATGCTCTTAAACGTTCCCCAAGCCGCTCGTTTCCTCCTGCTTAACTCTGGAGCTAGGTCGTTCATCATGTTGATTTCACGACCTAGATAGAAGTAACTGAAGCATTCGGAGATTGTCGTTCCGTTGAGCGTGAATGGGGCATTAGAAACCCATCCGTTCCTCATGAACATTGTTTTCGTTAGATTCAGTTGAAGACCGATCTTTCCACAGGCGTTATCGAAATCAGTCAACATTCGCTCCGCTTGGCTGACGTTTGGTGTTATGAGAACGATATCGTCAGCAAAGCGAAGATGGTTCAATTGTCGACCGTCAATTTTCACTCCCATTTCGTCCCATTCTAATGTTCGCATGACGTTTTGTAGGGTGGCAGTGAATAGTTTTGGCGAAATTGTATCGCCTTGTCGAACCCCTCTTCTTACGTCAATGGTGATATTGTTGTAGAATGGAGATATTTTGGTCGTGAAATCTTTATAAAGCTCACGAAGGATCATTATGTACCGAGTAGGGACGCCCTGGTTATCCAGAGCCTCTATAACCGCTTCTGTTTCCACTGAATCAAAGGCTTTCTTCAGATCGATGAAAGTGAGACAGAGTGGTTGTTTGTACTCTCGTGAAACTTCGATGAGTCTTGTAATCGTGTGGATGTGGTCCATGGTACTAAATCCTTTTCGGAACCCTGCTTGTTCGCATGGCTGTCCTTCGTCCAGTGTGCTGTCAATCCTGTTTAGGATGACTCGAGTAAAGAGTTTATAGACAACGGACAGCAAGCAGATTGGGCGATAATTGCCTATGTCGTGAAGGTCTCCCTTTTTGAACAACAATACGGTCTTGCTGGTTTTCCATTGAATAGGGACCTTGCATTCTGACAGGTAGCGAGTGAAGAGCCGAGCCAGGGTGTTGATGAGAAATGGCGGCAGATTCTTCAGATGTTCTGGTCTAATTCTGTCTGGACCG
Source organism: Parelaphostrongylus tenuis (assembly GCA_019055375.1). Lineage (NCBI taxonomy): Eukaryota > Metazoa > Nematoda > Chromadorea > Rhabditida > Metastrongylidae > Parelaphostrongylus > Parelaphostrongylus tenuis. The sequence continues at coordinate 81,604 of JAHQIW010003912.1, read as the reverse complement.
GGTGTTGTTCTGTTCTTCACCGACGATATAGCATGTCGGATTTCGGAAGGGAGGACCGGTGGAACGACATATTCGTCCTCTTTCAATTTATATGACGGTAAGAGAACATGGCTAGCGAAGAGATCCGAGTAGTATGGTGGATGATTTTCTCCATAGCCCTTCTCGAAGCTGTAAGTGTCGCGTCAGGGTATCGGAGTGCAATCATCTTGGTCTTATAGTTGGCGAAGCCTCGCTGGGCTTTGCGAATGCTCTTCCAGCTTCTGCAGCTTCTGCCATAACTGCTGCTCTTCTCTCTTTAAGGTCTTCTTTTACCGCTTCTCTGCAGCGTTTCGCAAGTTCGGACGTTAAGATTCGGTTGCCTGTAGCTCGTGCGATTCCACGTTGACGTATCAGCTCGAGTGTCTGCGGAGACAAGCGTCTCTTCGTGACCTTAAGACTCTCGGCTTTCTTAGCGCTAACGTGAAGATATTCAACGAGTCGATCGTATTCTTCGTCGATGTTGTCGACAACGGTATCTTCCCAAGAGACGACTAATGATTTGAATACATACCAGTTTATGGTAGTTCTGGGACTTCGTTGTTTGAATTTAGCGGCTCTCTCTCCTCTCCTCGAAAATCGGAACGTTGCGCGAAGGAGGCGATGGTCTGATCCTGTGTAGAACTTAGGAACAACAGCGACGTCGGTCAGGCAAAACCTTCGATTTACTATAATGTGATCTATTTCGTTATGGTGCTCTCCATTGGGAGACTTCCACGTCCATCGCAGAGAAAGAGGCTTTTGGAATTGCGAGTTACCATGGTTGGTTTGGGTCGTCATGATAAACTCGGACAGCCTCTCACCCTGTTCATTCCATTCTAGTCCGTGGGTCTCTATGTGACGTTCTTCAGACGTTTTTCTAGGTCCAATTTTTGCGTTAAAATCTCCGACAATGACCTTGAAGAATGTATGATCTTCTCTGAAGAATTTTTCGAGGTCTACATAGAACGCTTCGACTTCGCCTTCGTCATAGCTTGATGTTGGTGCGTAAGCAACGAAGATGGTCAAAGCCGGCATAGAATCACATCGTTTCAACCGTAATCGTCCGATACGGGTTGCTAGTTGTTCGAACGAATCAATGTTCACGGTCAAATTCGATTTGACGAGGACGCCAACGCCTCCGACACCTCTGCGATCGCATGTTCCAAGGAACAGTTCTTCTCCGGTGTCATAGACAGCGTGAAAAGGATGGCGCCTTCTCGTCTCAGCCAGGCCATTGACGTCGTACTTGTTCTTCTTGCTTGAATCAATAGATCTTCTGCAGCGGATTGATGAGCAACGGTTCTTGCGTTGTAGGTACAGATCGTCATTTTAGTCCATTTCGATCTTGGCAGCCTAGTTCGGCCCTGAGATTTTAGCAGCTTCTCCGTACTCGTCCTTCCTGGCGCTGCCGTAGCAGGGGCTCTTTCGGGGTCAAGGAAATGAGGCCCATATTTGTTGCTGTTTTTGGCATTCTTGATACTCAACGTGTAGCTTGCCAGGCTCTAAACGTGGGGGCTGGGTACTCACGAGTAGCTTGCCAGTCTCTCTCGGAGGAGCGGGAGGAGCTTATTTGTTGGAGGCGACTCCTAACCGCTTCCCATGCACTTCCCAGCCTCTTGATTGCAGGATTTTGACCGACGTGACTCGCAGAAATAGAGTTTTAGTCAAGTCGGCGCTGCAGAAGCAGGGAGCTCGTCTCCTGAATCCACCTGCGTCTCTGGGAAGCACACGGTCGCTTTTCGTTCGCGTTTTATTCCCCTATCCACCACCTGAGGACGCGCCACGTGCCCTCGCGACAAACTGGGCGGGATTCCTCAAAGAGGGAGGTCCGTGGAATAGAATTTCATTATATAGGCACTAACAAATACTATGTGAGGTTGAAACAGCGGACTAGCCACTCCGATGGCAAAGCGATACCTTCTTTTCTTCAGTAGAACATTTTGAAAAAAGATTCCTTTCAAAAAGCAAGCCTTGATATTCGAGACTTCTGAAGCTATTGAAAGACTAGAGGAGCATTGATGAGCTAAAGAGATGCTAGGAAATTATTCAACACCCCACTGCTAGATTGAATCGAGGTCAGTGTCGAGAATGGGTGGCTATAGAAGTGAAAGAGAAGATAGAAAGTGATTTGAAATAAGTTTAAAAACTTTCACATGCACCCAGCAAGATTAGTTGCATCGTGGACCGTATTAGGCTGCTCAGTAAGTTCTGTCGGTGGACTAATAAACATCAGACTTCTTGACTCTAAACAGATAAAATTTATGATTTTTGCACAGTTCAACTGGGCATTTTCTTGTATAAATTTTGGTACACAACTTGACTGTGCTCGCCGAGATGGAGCTGTCGTGTTAACAAATTCGCTTGCTGCTTATGCGCGAATGAGTCGGGAAAAAATGCTAATGAGGTGGTACGCATTATTAATGGAGCTTGGTGTAGAAAGCTCAAGCACGACTGATCATCCAGACCATTCTCTCTAACTTCAAACTTCGCGAACCTTTTCCTAGTCGTCTTTTCCGCAACCTTATCATTGCTCCAGGCTTGATTAATCTAACGCGGTACCTCACTGACACTGTCCTACGTTCTTTTCGCGCATGAATGGTAAGTGAATTTGTTCCCAAGCAGCTCTATCCTCAATCAAGTGTAGCCAAGGTGTATGCCATAAAGTTTTCAGGAAAATGCGCAATTGAACAAAAGCGAAATAATGCAGTTTTGATTACTTCTGGTTAATAAGTTTCGTTTGTTGCTCTAATGCCAAAACTTATGGGGCGACCTAATGGCATTACCTAGTAAATACCAATATACATGCCATCACTACTCTCTGGTCAGTGAAGCACGAACTTCTCCGTGATGGACACTCATAAGTTTCAATGACAGATCGATTTAGATCTATTAGTGAAAAAATGAAGTTTCCAAGGTAGGCATAAAATTGGGTATCGCTTCGGCGTTCACCATGTAAAAATGGGTATCGGTGGAGTGATTGAGTTAGCAAAGAGTGTTTGAGTTCAATTTCAATTGCGCATTGTTAAAATAGGTTAGTGGTTAAACGTAAATGTACTAAAAAACTTGTAACATACCTTTTGCTGTAGGCGAAATGCGACTCCATTCAGTCGAGTGATATCCAACATTGCCACATCAATATCGGTCCTCTTTTCGCAACGGTACCGATATCTGCAACAAAGTGGAAACAGGAATGACTTCACCGTGCCGTAAAACACTAAAAGTACCCCTTTTTCATATATCTTCTCTCACGAAGAAAAACTTTTCTGCGACTCAAAAATGTATTTTTTACTTCAGCATTACTTCAACGATAGCACAGCTGAGTAGCAGACTGTAGCATAAAATAGCCCCACCAGCTGAGAGCTACTGAGTCTGCCCTTACAGATTTTACAGTAGAATCGATATCAACAAAAATACAATATTCAGGTATTTCCTCTCAGTTTCACGAATTTGCAAAAGGACTTAGAAAGTAAAAAGAAATAAGAACATGCACTTACATCGATAAAGGGAGGGGCCAATGTGCAGCCGCCGTCCGGCCCTCGGATTTACGTCCAACTCATGCGTGTACGTCAGCGTTCCTTTTACAGAAGGGGTGCAATGGAAATTGCGCAGTTTTACGTCGGCTTCCCATAGCAAGTAAACTCGTCCCCGCCTCACTTCGAAAAACTATTTATACCTCCCACGAAGCCGATTTTCCGGTAATGTGGCACTCCTTTCCATTTAGGCGGAAAGATTTTATTTTAGTAACTCTGGCTTCAAAATTCTCGTTGAATTTGTTTGCTGCGTTGTTTTATCGTAAATGCTCCGATCTTTGTAATACAGTGTTCCCTAACGTTGTGAGCCACGCAGGCGCATTGTTGCTCGAAATTGGCTCTTTTTTCTGACAGAAAAGTCGACTTTGTTCAATTTCTTTAATGGCACGACGTGTAGGCACCTGTAATATATCGCTCTGATACGAAATGCAATAAGATTGGCATGTCAACTGAGATCTGAACATTCTACACCTCTTGTAATGTGCAAATGTGCAAAGCCTTTTTTCTCTCCATTCTCCTACGCTTTTCTCGTTGACTAAGAATTTAAGAGACTTGCGACTCACACAATGAGATGAATTCCCTTGGTTTGCTGCTACTTTCGTAAATCTTTGATTGTTTCACTTCTCACTTGCTACATGCTGAATATGGCTTGTTTCGTTGTTGCTGGAGTGTTTGATGTGTCATTTTGCTGTCGCTTCTTCCGCTTATTTCTCTGTACATATTTTTATATTTTTTGCACCATTCTCTTTTAGTGAGACATTCGTCCAAATTTCACGTCATCCAGATCTCGTCACCGTGCCAGAGCAGAAAGGCAGACAGTTCTCCTATTTCACTGCGTTTTTAATTTTTTTCTAAGCCTCTATGACAACATGTAGAGCGGAATCAGCTCGATGTTGAATATATACGAAATCAAGCGATTAGCGATATTGGCGGCGATTCTTTAGAATTTACACTGAGTACTTTGTGTTATTTTCTCATTCGAATCACAAACATCGACTAAGTTTATGAGAGATCTTTTGCAAATGCTTGCACACAATCTCGTTGAAAGTGTTTCAGATGTATTGCTGCTTTACGATTGCTGATTCTTTTGCTGACTGCATATAAGATGTGGCTGTTTGTTTACTGGCAGTTGACGAGATAATACTTCTGGATCTATTTCCAAAAAAAGAATGCTTTAAGCTTAAACGAAGTTGATACGCTAGGGTCATACACCGGTGTTTCGGAGGTTTGTCCTCCTCGTCAGTGACTCTCGCCCCACATTCAGCCCTGCACTGAAGCAAGGAGGGAGGGGTATGTGGTGATGGCACAGTGTACAATAACACTGGTCCATCACCACCTCTCAGCCGATAGATTTTTGCTGTTAGATCAAAACTAATTCAAAAGATCGACTGTTTTTGAAACCCTGAAAAAAAACATTCAATATATATCCAAAAAAAGAATGCTTTAAGCCTAAACGAGGTTGATACGCCAGGGTCATACACCGGTGTTTCGGAGGTTTGTCCTCCTCGTCAGTGACCCTCGCCCCACATTCAGCCCTGCATTGAAGCAAGGAGAGAGGCGTATGTGGTGATGGCACAGTGTACAATGACACTGGTCCATCACCACCTCTCAGTCGATAGATTTTTGCTGTTAGATCAGAACTAATTCAAAGGATCGACTATTTTTCAAACCCCGAAAAAAAAACATTCAATATATTTCCAAAAAAGAATGCTTCTGGATCTTTTCTAGTTGTATTGAGCTTTCACTTATTTTCTTCTCAAGCTCTGAGGGATACGTCATATTGCGTTTTACGATTGAGTGGGCAGTCTCTCTATCAAGAAAACACTTGCGGTTATTTTGTAGAAGAGACAATGTTCAATATTTTCAATAGGCATGACTGGTATTTCACTTTGTATTATTCGTAATGCAGTCTATCATGCAAAACATTGCTGTCGACATTAAAAATTATTTCGCAGCTTATGTCAAGTCTATTTTGGACGCAGCACGACAGGTAGCAGGGCTTCCACTACCACCAACAATCGCCTACGGCCCTCATTCGTTTGTGTAACTGAAGTGTGCCTGTTAAAGTATTAGTGACGAGTTGCTCACAGAGCCCTCTGGTTGTCCCATTATTTTTTCTCGTGACATTTTCGTCAGTTCAGCTGTTGTACACTCAGAGGAATTGGTTATTCAGCACTATAATCACCATCTTTATCATTGTAAGCAAAAATTTGCTGGGCGAAGATGAGATGTTCTGCTCACAAAGTAATGAGGACTGGCGACTGAAGAACTCTCTGAAGTAGGTTCTGAGCTGATGTAGATTCGAAATATTCCCTCCCACAGGCTTTAGAGAGCGGGAGTGATAGTTGCCCATACGTTAATTCCAAGGCTATACGGAAAATGTAGTACCATGGTCCATCTTAGTTTCCAGGAGCTGTGACGAGTTGGCATTGCAATGTGAGGTGAGCGCTGCCCTAAAGAAGTGTAACACTGAGTCTTTCACAAGCTTCTTTCACATTGCTGCCGCTTTCGGAGTTGTTTCTTGTAGAGGCCGGTACTGAATGTCTGCTTGTTGTCAAATAGTTCTCAAAACAGCATGCCATGCCAATCCCAGAAAACCGAGGGCACGATTTTCCGAGCTTGGAACTTGACCATCGGTTGAGCTGGGAGCCAGTGCTTGCCACGAAGCAGCTAGTAGGCGTGGCGCGTGTTCTTATTGTGAATGACTCAAGACTCATCTCCAATGATGTTTGACTTGAAAAAGTCTTGCATGACGGTCACAGCAAAGACTTCCGCAGACCGTCAGCGCGCAGGGCGATTAGTCAGTGCACAATCTAGCCATCGAGACATCACTTTGGAGTAGCCCATTTTACTCAAATGATGCGCGTATACTTTTATACCCTTTGGCCCAATCTATCAAAACTTCCGGCTACTCTCGAATAGTAGAAACCAAATGAAAAATCGATCTCGTTCGCTGGAGAAGAGTTTTTATAGGAATGTTAATAACCATTCCAGAGCTGAGATTTGAGACTGCAGCGCCACGTCGCCGGTTTTTTCAAAACACCCCTATGTAGCGCTGTAACATGCTAAATAAAATTATGGCTTATAAAGCCACGTGTTTTTCTCTTATTTCGCTTAGAGATCGCTGAACGAAACTCCTTTCTCCGATTGCCAGTACTCAAAATATAGTACAAGCATCAAAGAATTCAAAAAATGTCTGCATTTCATAAAGATCCATTGAACTTGTGATCTCTTCTGAGCCTTTGGTTCGTGCTTTAAACCTCGTCATACACAGCTCTTTCATTAGACTATTAGTAATCATCTGATGGCATAATGTTTGCTGGTTCCAGCAACAAGCTTATTTACTCTAAGCACGGTTAGGCAGGACAAATAAGATTTTCTGCACTTTTGGTATCGTTATTTAAACGCTATTCGAAAAGGCGAGGGCCGTGGCAGGGGAGACGATCGATATTTTGTTATTCAAATGGAAATTTTTCCTCAGCTCCAAAAGAAACTTCAAATAAATCAGCTTATCAAAACACTACGGAAACTTTTATGCACACTGATAAGCTTCTCGACTTCCAACGAACTATACGCGTGGGAAAAAAATGAGAGCGAAAGGCGAGTGTGAGACATAACTATGTTCTGAATAGTACAGCGTTACAGAGGGTTATAAAAAGGTATTTTGAAAAACTGGCAACTTTGGCTGTAGCCTGAAGTCTCAGCTTTCGATTAATTACTAACATTGCTGTGAAAAATTCTCTTCCAGCGAATGAGATCAGTTTTTTTATTTGTCCCCTCCTAATCAGAAAAGAACAGAACTTTCTTCAACATACAACAACCTTTTGGTAATAGCGCATTCTGTAACAGAAAAGCAAACAGTAAAGCACTAGTGTTAACAAATTTTGGGGCAGCCTAAGAATTGTATGGCCCATTTTTACGTGACACGCGAAACCCAGCAGCCTTCAATTCACGAGACTCACGTGAAAACGAAGTTGTGAACAGACTGTATACGAGAGGATATGAGACATGAAATGGGCAACCTCTTCTTATCTATTCACTCTCGTTGATACGACATTACAAAGTTCTCCAACTATTCAGTATGATATGTACACAATAGTTCTCCTTGATTGATTGCTCGTATTTCTAAAGGCTAGGGAAACTTACAATTGTGGCGATCGTGAATCCGAACCTAAAAACCTCTAAACAACCATACTTTACTTACCTGTGTGCTTTTAGTGTCCTTACTCAATAGAAAAATTTTGGTTTTTTGGTTTTTTTCCTAATACATCACGGTATGCTCTACATCCTCATCTGCCTTTGAAACATACATATTTCTTCTGTGCGAAGGAGAGCTAGTGCACCATGCCACCGTACTGATTTTGTCATTCGGTTAAGTATAAAGAGTTGTAGAAAAGGTATTGCGTATTAATATTCGGGATTGTATTTGTTCACTATTTGCCGTAACTAAAAGTCATGAAGGCGACTAAAAGCTAAAAAACGATGTTTAGTTGGTCTAAAAATGGCGATGCATGCTGCATGTGATGCCAGTTCATTGATAACTCTCAATAATAAGTAGCAAGTGCACTTCACGAGTCATGACCTATATAAAATTAGAGACAAGATTTTCTTTCATCGTTCATAAGTATTCACTCATTATTTCCATATAGTTTTCTTTGAATACTATTCGTTATTTCAACGTCTAGCACTGCAGACGCTATTTATTTTGCGTATCCCACGTATTTTCAGTCGATTGTCCTTTAAGGCGATTCCGTGTACCTCTGTCAAGTTTTAACCTCTTGAAATAACCTCAATATGACCATGTGCAAATGGTTGTGGCCATTCACCAGTAAATCACAGACCTCATGGTCCACCTAGGTGTTTCTCATGAATATCTATCTCCACTTTCGGCGCTTGAAAACAAACACTTCCTCGTATTCCACGGATTGCTTATGAATGTGTGGGAAGGAGTTGAATACTTAAGCGTTACAAAAAAATTCTGGATGAATAACTACATTCGTTTTCAGGACGACTACCAAGTACTGCCTCTTTTCTGATTGTTCATCACTGTGAGCGGGCCCTCACTGTTTTCTGAGGTACGACATCCAAACTGGGAAGAAGTTGCGAATCAATGTGATCTCCACGAGCCCCGAGAATGGGAGCCTTTGAAACTCTGGCTGATATTGTACTATATTGTGCCCAATTATATCAAGAGAACACCGATGAAGAGATATTCGGTGAGTTGTTGAAGAGCAAATCGTCGTTCACGATCCTACTTTACTTTTTGGTAACGACGATAGTTGTTTGAGTAAATGTAAGGCATGTGTGTTAGAAACCAATCGACTTTTACGAATTTCATATTTCCGGTACTCTAACGTTGATTGTGGAACTAACAAAGATCTGTGGAGATCGGGACAATGATCAGTGGAAAGACAGTTCCACTTCTGTGAGATAGGTGAAGAGAATACTTACTTAGTTAGAGACTCAAACGGCCCGTCTTAGCGAATTGTGCGAATCCTAGAACTATTTCCATTCGCCGCTTCTTCACGCTGTTGTCGTGCATGGTGGTGATTTCATTCGAGCATGGCGGCTAGCGCGAGTTTCATATCGTGATGTGGAAAATGTCGGCACTTGTGCATTCAGCAGGTGTGGGTGCAGATACGAATGCAGATGATTAGTTCTTCTAGCGAACACGTCTGCTCAGCGTGTTGGTGGTCGTTCTCGGGAACAGGTGTATTCTCGTGGTTTTCGTAGAGTTCACTGTACAGTTCGTTTCGTCCATCTGTAGGATAATCTTCTTTCTATATGGCCAGCCCTCTGTGTTTGGCATTTGATGCATATTCTTCTTGTTCACAAATATGTGATAGCTTTCAGAGGTCCAAGCTGCGCCAAGCGGCCAGATGTTGCGACTGCCGACTGATTTCTGAAGGAATCGTTCCAGCGCTCTGTGAGTCCTTCGCAGTAGTCTTGACGTGGTAGAATTATTAGTTCACGGCTCTTCTGCACAGCAGAATGTTGAAGAGACTGCTGAACTAAAAAGATTATCGCGTAATTCAAGGTCCGCTAGTTGGCGTGGTCTTCTCTAAGATGCTCAAATGAAGCCCACGCTGCTCTCCCTCTTTTGTAAAATTCCTCCTCCATAATGTTAACCATGCGCAGTGGGAGACCATAGAGGTGCACGAGGAGGTATTCGTAATGTGAGAACTATTCAATTTGATATTTGATCACTGCACCATTGGTTTTTCTTGAACTGGGTTTTCATGTAATTTATGCATATTCCAATCTTCTTACCCGCCTCGTTGAGTTCCTTGAACATCGTCTCTGCTTCACTAGTGCTTCTTAAGAAAGTGACTATGTTATCCACAGAACGTAGCTTCGACAGTAATTTCCATCGATGCCTATGTCTTTCTCGTGCCAATCAAGAGACTTCATTATCCACTACCGTGCGCAGCGAACATCTTCGGCGATGCGTGTCGTCTTGTCGATCCCCTTTTTCAACGGGTATGGTAAGAGATCCATGAAATCACTGCATTTTTGTAGTGCAGTTTCGACAATAGTGTGATACATTTTTAATACCGGACGGATTTTCTCATTGATGGACAAACAACAATAGGTTGCGTCCGTTTCGACACCAACACATGTTTTTCTAGTCGACAAAGGTTAGAATTAAGGGTAGGTGGTAATTCCGATTAAATTTTTTGACCCTCGACATGGTTTGGATGAGGTCCATGGAGCGAATTTTTGTCGAAATCCTCCATGTTCGACTGGTTCTTTCTCGCCCCAAACTCTTGATATGCGCAGAAGGATGATCTTCGAAAATAGCTTGTAAAGTATGCTCAACAAGCCAGTAGTAGACAGCAGTCACAAATATTCTTTCTTCACCACCTTTTTTATGGATGGTGACTGTTAGCGACGTCCTACACTGGTCTGGAATTTTTTCCTTTGCAAAGATGCAATATTCGTTGCGAGAAGTTTATGCAGATTATGCCCTCTGGATTGCAGGAAGTCGGCAGTGATGCTGTTGGGCCCTGCGGATGTGTCTTTTTGAAAGATAGCCATGCGACGAAAAGGGATTTTGTGTGAGTCGACGGGACTGGTGATGAACGGTTGAACGAAAGCCTACGTCTCCAGCATTTTGTGATGGCACATTTTTTTAGCAAATTACGAGAGTGCGTTGCTGAATTGATGTATGCCGGCTCCTGGCTTACGTTTCTTGGACGGCGATCTCATGAATTGTTATGCGGCTTAGTGCTCTAAGAAATGTGTGAAGCTCGTCAATGGAGAGTGTTCTCGCATTAGAGGTTTGGAGTAGCGTACCCGTGGCTAGTAGTCTCTTATCGGTTGTCTCGCTGCCTGATGTCATAGACGGACGCATTCGCTGTTCGAGGTACTGACGTTGACCCAATGCAGGCTGTGCAAATCAGTGTTTCTTGAATTTCTGACTTAATCTTTAACGGACGTTTTGAGTTTTTGATGATGTTTTATCCAAAGAAATTTCTTTCGGCATCCGGTCCTGGAGTCGGACTTCTTCCTGGTTGATTCGGAGATGATGTTAAAATTAAATCGACAAGCAAAGTAGGAATAAAATTAAAGTTGATCAACCAATTAAGGTTTTAAACGATGTCTCCTTCAAGGTTTGTTTTTTTTAGCAGTGTACAGCTCATAGACCAGATACTCCACCATTCGTGCTTTGGAAGGCCCATTTGTGCACGAAAGACCTACTGGTTTGTCTTACCGACTATGAAAGGGTGGATGGCTCGATGAGGCATAAGCGCGAGATAGATCTATAGACGTTGTCTACGACGCAGAGCACTAAACACTGCGCCACATGTGCTCCTCTCATTAAAAAATGGTTAAAGGGGCTTTATTTTTACTCAAAATACATTTGTTACCATTATTACCGTCGTCGTAATAATTGTCGTTATCATTACCATCATTTCATAATGATAATCTTCTCATAGAACCTGGGTTCCTCTCCGCGCATCCATCATGCTGTGTGCACGATGAGGCTTACGAGAATGCCGAAACACACGTCTACTACTAAAGATGTTATGTCAAACCTTTGAAACGCTTAAGACATTCCATCAGACTAAACCGAATAATCAAAGCGAGGCCTCAGAAAAGCCGACTGAAAAGTACTGTTGCTAAAAGCTTAGAGAAGAAATTTTGCAAATGAAAAAAGCCTCTGAAAATGGTGCAGCAGCACAGTTGCACGCTGTCCTAAACGGTTAAGGATTACTAGAGTTTATTCAAGCATAATGCATTCAGGCATCAACGATGACGAAGAGCGTCGCTGGCTTCTACACTGAAGGATCTACGTGAGATTAATTTTCTGAAACAAATCAGAATTACAGTATACACATCAAAAATTCAAGTTATTCCAGGCTAATCCACATTCGCACAATTCGTTTAATCCAGAGAAAGTTTTCCTTTTGAACTGCTCACGTCTAAGAGAAAAGGTGACCTCAAATAAAGTGTAAGAAGTTACTTAAAATTCTTATGTGGCGTGTGCTGTTTCAAACATACATGGCCCTTCAAATTAGTTCACTACTCATGTGTTAGACGACAACAAATAAAAACCGATCCGTCTCGCTGGACAAGAATTTTTCATAAGACTCTCAGTGATTCAAAAGATCGACTGTTTTTGAAACCCGAAAAAAAACATCCAATATAATTCCAAAAAAGAATGCTCTAAGCTTAAACGAGATTGATACGCCAGGGTCATACATCGGTGTTTCGGAGGTTTCGGCCTCCTCGTCATTGACCCCCGCCCCACATTCAGCCCTGCATTGAAGCAAGGAGGGAGGCGTATGTGGTGATGGCACAGGGTGCAATAGCTTATATAGTACTATCAGTGATCATTCGAGAGTTTAAGTCTCTGGCTACAACCCCATGCGGCTGGTTTTTAAAGCACCTTTTTAAGATCGCCTTGAAATACACAACAACATTATGTTTCACGTAATCACGAACTTTTTATTCCGCTTATATTTTGCCGGACAAAACTACTTTCTTGAAGAGCTAATAGTTTTTGGATAACATATGTCTCGAAGAACTCAAAAATGAATTTGCTTTTTTTGTGAAAGCTCATTTGATAGCGATGTGAGAGACAGGAAAGATTTGTGTCTCACAACTCGCCAGACACAGCTCTTTCTCTAGACTATTATTAGCCATTCGATACAGTGTTCCAATAATTCCAACACTTCGCTTATTTTCTGTGACAGACCGTTTTACTGAAGTGTAGCGAGGAAAATAAGATCGAGTTTTACATGTTTGGCAACCTTGTTTGTCGGCCAGCTCAGGGTGTGGGGGCGACCAACCGATACGGGTAGATTTATAGAGCGCAACTTCTCATGAGTTGGGAATTTTCTAAATTGAAAAAAATTCTGTGGAAAATGATTGACGCAGATACTACGAAACTTTCTCAACACATTCACGTGCCTTTTGTGCCTAGCGTATTATACGCGTGAGAACAATTAAAGTGCGACAAGGATATGAAACATGATAAAATTTTGAAATTAATAGCGTTACAAAGAAGCGTATCGAAAAGCTGGTTTGATGTAGCTGTGGCCTGAATTTCAAGCTTTTGAATGATTACTAACACTCTTACGATAAATCAGCGAAAAGGATCGATTTTTTTTTATTCGTTCTTATAAGTACCATTTGTTTTTCAAAACCACTAGTTTTAAACTATTCAGGCGCTTTGCATGGATTTTTTTAAATCACTATTTCAAAGAATAAAACGGTAATATCAAGAAATTAGTTCGCAACTCTCGCTTTGATGAACAGTAACACTGTGACTGGTTCGCCCCGAAAGAATTAGAAAAAAGTGGATTAAAATGAGTAAAACATGAAAGGAAATGACTAAACCGTGGAGAAGGAGCGACAGAGCTGCATCTATGATGGTAGATGCTAGTGACATAGCAATGGGGGCTCAGTGCAATCCACTTAGCATGCTCAATCATTGACAGTATTTGCTGCGATTTTTAGACCTGTATCCTCTCAGACTAAATTAAAGATGTTATCCTGAAAGATGGATTTAGCATAATAGCAGTTGTACGAGAGCATTTGTATGCATGTTTAGCAGCTCGAGAATGCAACTGATCGCTCAATGCGATAAGAGTTCATCTCCCGTCTTAAAGGATTCTCTAGGTTATTCGCATTGTTCTGATGATCCACTGTTATCTCTATACGTTCGTATGCTTTCGGTTCATAGATAATATCACTTATGGCAAAGAAGACTTCAAAAGTAAAATGTAATCTTCTTCGCTTCTACAACTCTATATAATAACCTTTCTGGAAAACTGAATTAAGTTTTATTAATCAACGAGATTCGAGATATCGAATGGGTGCTAAAGATCCGGTGAAAACGCTTGCACGACCAGTCGAACGAAGAAGCAAACTGAGGGTGAAATGTATTTCTGCTTTTTGGCATCATATTTTAGGCCATTTATGAGGTCTGTTGTGGCACTTATACATTTGAATACACATGTTTCGGCCTTGCAGCCTCGTCAGTTGCACAGCGTCCCTTGTTCAAGCCAATCCGTCTTAGGAGATAGCTCTTTACATAGAAAAATCGTCGACTAATATGGGATTGAACATGGGAGTCCCGAGAAGGATTGACTCAAACGAGGGGCACTGTGCAGCTGACGAGGCCACAAGGTCAAAACACGTGCACTGTACTGTATTAGTGCCGTAACAGATCTCATGAAAAGCTTGAAATATATTGTCAGGATGTATTAATTCAAAGCGAGAATTTGAAAAAGTCGATTATGAACGTATTTTCAATTTTGTTGCAGCAGCGCACTAAGGAGGCTGTTTTAAAAAATCAAGTACAACCTTGAAATCTCCGCCTCAATCTAGTGAGCAACTACAAAACCTGAGAAAAAGCTCTATCCAAATTTGTAAGTCTCACGATAATCGTGTGCCCTGTTGGGTACACGGCGTCTCCATACAGTTCAGTAAAATTTCGTTGAACACGAAATGCGTTGCTTGTCCAACTTGTGGAATACGAAAAATTGCTAGCACATGCGAATACACAATGTCGAACCTCATTAGCGACCATTTTCAATAGGAATATTTTACTACTTGGTTCATTTGTAACCTCCTTGTGTGCAGTTTTCAGAGAAAACGATAACCTTTATAGCACTAACAAAAGTGACCAACTCGGCATATTGGACGACCAAATTGATCTCTTATTATTTAACCGCTCCTAGCGGTGGCATGATGTTCGAGATATACTCACTGGTATAGAGTAATGTGAAAAAACTTTTGCGCCAGACGGGACTTGAAGCCACATCTCACTCTATCCACAGGCGGGGTGAGTTTTGCACATTACTAGGTATATATAGAACATCATACCACCGCTAAAAGCGGTTAACTAGAAAGAATCCGATTAATCATCCAACACTCAATATCTGTCAGCGTGACTGGGTTCAATGTCTATACAGATTAACAGAATACTTGGGTCGATTATTGGCAGTTGGTAGCTGACAGATAGATCCGTTGTAGCGTAGAAAGAGTGATGGAAAAGCGGACGACAGTAGTGCAACGGATTAGAGCACACGCTCCCTGATAGAGTGAGATGTGGGCTCGAGTTTCGCTTAACTCAGATTCAGGAACATCACTGCAAATCAGTGGGTATACGTACAAATTCGCCGACGTAGACTACGTAGATTCGGTGTTTGCTCTTGATAAAATTGTGAAGTTCTCAATAGTTGAATTATTCAATACCACCTTGTATCAGAGAGTAATGACTGGTTTTGCACTGAGTCTCGTTTTTCAGGAGTCATTTTATCCTTTTGAAACGTCCAACTAGTCACTGGATACAAATCGCACGCAGTCTTGCATGATGTATGACTATCGCACTATGAGACTTAATGTCACATACGTGAGAATAACTAGACGGTCTGAGAAAGGAGACACCGTCGAATTGTTTTTGAATATGATAATAAACTAGATGGTATCCAATATAATCACTTTCAACAACTAGCCTTTGGTCATCAATAAAAAAACTGAAACGTTCTTCCTTAGCCGAAGTTGATTGATAACCAATCTTGTAAACTGTAACGCGTGTTTGAACAGCACGCTCAAATCCAGAAGCAGGCTAGTGGACATGAGGAAATGCTATTCATTGTATATATGTCAGGTGATAAGGGAAGAACTGCAGAGTACAACGGATTCTTTTGAAGACAATAATAAACCGAAATAACAAAAGGATGTTGCAAGTTGAAGAAAATTAATCGCCTGATTAGGTCACATTTTAGTAATATCAATATGAATAAGGTAGGGTGCTTGCCCATTATAAGGACGCAAATGAAAACCGATCCCACTTTCTGGACAGGAACTTTTCATAGAAGTATCAATAAATAGATAGCTGAAATTTTGGCTACAGCACCATGTGGTCGGTTTTTGAAAAGACCTTTTTGAGATGTTTTAGAAGTAAAACCTATATAATTCACACACGCATTTTTTACGCAAGACAGAGCTCTTTCTTCAAACTACAAGAATCACTGATAGCGTAGCATTCAAGGATTCCAACGCTGTGCTAATTTTCTAAAAAGAGCATTTCTCTACAGTGTAGCAGGGAAAAAAGATCGAGTTTCACACATTCGGCTTGACAAACTAATTCACGGTCGGGGGGGGGGGGGGGGGGGGTGTTATGGCCTGCAACGCCAGGTCACGATCGGTCGAATGGCACTTCGCAGGAGTGCGGTGTCTGATTTTCAGATACGAGTTTATTTTTCGCTTTGAAAGAAACTCCAGACTAAATGCATGATTCTGATACTACAACAATTCTCCACATGTACAAATGCTTTTCGTGCTTCCAGCGAGGTAGCAGGTGAATTAAGCAGCCGATGTAAAACGTTATTATTTTGATTTTTACAGCGTTATCAAAGGATCTTTTCTACAACTGGTCAAGTACGGCTCTAGCGAGAGATTTAAGCTTTTGAATGATTGATAACATTTCTATCATAGTCATAATATACTTCCTTTACACCATCGCTTGTCAGCAATGTTGGGGCAAACACTATGAAACGACTCAATCGGAAAGGAATACGCTATAGTTAAATGCCTCTCCACATGGTTAAAACCAAACCATGCTTAGAATGAACGCGGTGCAGCTGCCGCATCAGAAAACCGAGTGCGCCTATGTGAGCCGGTAGTAAGAAATTGTCAAAACCTCTTTCTGCAGCTTTCAATCCAGGCTCGAAAATCATACTGCCCGTTTTATCTAAATTAGTCTCAAATATATGCAACTTCAAATAAAAATCAAGCCAAAAAAATTAAGTTATCGGGAATGTCTCGCTTTTCTTTGGCGAATCAAAGAGCCTCTATCGAATAGCTAAATGTGGTAAAA
The DNA here is from genome assembly GCA_019055375.1 of Parelaphostrongylus tenuis. Classification (NCBI taxonomy): domain Eukaryota; kingdom Metazoa; phylum Nematoda; class Chromadorea; order Rhabditida; family Metastrongylidae; genus Parelaphostrongylus; species Parelaphostrongylus tenuis. The sequence continues at coordinate 64,720 of JAHQIW010003912.1, read as the reverse complement.
GGGATTCCTTTAAGTCACGGGAATAACATTTTACCATAGAAGAAACGTCATGAGTAAAATTTTAAGAGATCGGAGCTCTTCCAAGATAAGCAGCCCAAACACAGAACATAAAGTCAAGCTGACAGGACAAGAAAAGTTCTTTTGAGACCAGCTCTACCCAATGTTTTGGCTAAATTGACAGGCGTTGCCGTCTCGATGAAATATTCCTTCGGTATTCATTCCAAGACTGTTAATGAATTTGGAGGCATTGATCAATAAGCTAGAGAAGAATCAGTTTTACTACTATTATTAGATACTTAGTTTTATGTGCCATTAACTATCGGACTGTAGAGAATCACTATTCAAAGAAAATTATGTTATTCACCACCAATGGAGATATTTTTTGGCATACTTTCATGCAAATATTGTTTTTGCTTCCATATTGGCCTTCAAATGTAGGACATTACCACCTATAAAAAGTAGTGATATCAGCGTTGATGGAGCTTTTCCGTATAATGTCCTTTTACTTGACAATTAATGGCACTTACACATTTATTCTCAGCTTTCTCTCAAAAGGATATATTGTCTCAAAGAAATAATTCGCAATTCAAGCAATACTCTCCTCCACATCAGCAAACTTGCGAAAATTTAGGGAATCATCTAGTATATAACTGGTAATTTTTTTTATGCCATTCATGCGCAGTGTTACGGGCAACTTATAAAGTCCAGTACAACTGTTTCGGCCTTGACAGTCATGTCAGTTGTGCAGTACCCTTCGTCTTAGCCAACCCTCTTGGGGTAACCCAATTTCTCACACAGAGTCGACGACGACGTATCATTTACACGTGACGTCATGTAAGAGAAATCACTGAATTGGCAGTGTTGTGCACTCGATTGCTCTTGGAAAATTATCATCAAATATAAAAAGATTTGAGGGCGGTCTTAAGAGAACACTCGAAACAAACGGCATGGTATTTCATAAATGCCTATCGAGAGCAACTGAATGTACAACATTGCCTAAATGGTGATTTCTTGCAGCTGACGCCACCTGTAAATGGCACGTCGTCGCCTGATCCTATGTAAAGGTGTTTGGTTCCCCCCAATAGGACTGGCCAAAACGAAGCACTGTTTAGCTGACGAGGCTTTCAAGGCCAAAACACGTGTATTGGGCTTCATAAGTTGCCCATAACAGACTTCCATGAATGACGCAAAAAAAATTATTAGATATATTGAAGTTTGAACGTCGTCTCAATTGAACACTCGAAACGAACGGTATCCTTGAATAGTCTACCACCTCAATGCGAAAAAGATTGCACGAAGTGAGCACAAGAACCAAAACTGAAAATTGGGTCCAGACTCGTTTTTTTATGCATTTTTCCATTTTTTCCATCCGAATCCAAACGTTTCTCTCTTTAGTTTATCAATAGTTTTCTATGTTTTAGGGGTACGCAAGTTTGACTTGTGGTGGACTCGTTGCTCTACCCCTGAGCATGAAAGCTACAAAAGGATAACGATCTTACATTTGATCATTCCATAAGCGTTACGCCATGCAATCGATCTCGCCAAACATCGTTTAAGGGGCTGAGTGCATATCTGTCCTTTTCAATGACATGCGCTAGTCTAGCGATGTATCATATGAGTGCTGCCTATGCTGTGCTCGCAAATAAGTATGATACTAATGGCCTTTCCCAGAAGGACTGAGGAATTGGGAGCTCTGGGCGATCGATTAAACCATCGACCATCGACATGTCCGATCTGAAAGTGATTTAGGGCAACTCCAACCACTGTGCCAGACGCATCCCTCTAAGGGTAAATATAAGCTCCAGGAAACAAAATTTTTCTACTTTGAAAGTCAATTGAAACTGAAGAATTCAGCAAATTTGAAGCGCAGTTTACATCTTAAAGACTTCTAATACAAGTTTGATAGTGCAAAAGCCAAGGAAACATTTCAAGAAGCCGTCAGATCCTCCTTAACAAAATCCTTTTTCTCTAACAGCTTCGTTGAGTTTTAGATACGAATTCTAACAAGAAAAAAAAACGATACACTTCTAATCACCGTAAAATTTTTTTCCACGGTAGAATAAGAAAATTCGAATCCTCTTACAAAGGGTTTACAAATTACAAAGTTTTTAACGTATTCAATTGCGTTCTACCAAATAGCTTGCCGCATTATCGTGGCTGACAGGCGTTCCTGGGTATCGGACTGCAAGACACAACCACAAGCTTTCAAGCTTTGTCCCTTAGCGGAACCTTCTTCTAAGCTGAGAAGAAGTCCGACGTCTTACTCGTAAAACCCAAATACGATAAAACCGTAGAAGGAATCACTGACGCCTCGAAAGGTACTAGTGCCACGGTGGTAATCTCCTTCTAATTTACGGGGGCTGGCAACTGCCTGAACTATGGTAGCCACCTGAGGAAGACCTGGCTACACTGACCTCAGAAATCTAGAAAAGTTAAACGGCTAAATCAGCAAGGAAAATCCTGCCTTAATGCTGCGCACACTGGGTGTCCCGTGTATGGCATCGGGCGATGGGGAAACGATTAGAACTTGGGTTCAACGAGACTCATTGGGGAATGACAAAACGAACACGTCTACAACATGCCATAGAAACTGCTTCTGGCTTTATACCATGTAGCACCAGAACAGTCTCCTCAAAGCCCGACTTTACACACCTCTTGAAGCTGCTCGTCACATCGAATTCCACACATACTGCATCATGAGCAACATCCGGACCTCTCAAAGTAACCACCGGCCATATAACGGACTTGGAGGTCTGTGCTCATATTTCCGATACAACAGTCCTCCCGGCGCTCTGTGGGCTAGTGCTACAGTCAAGTCAAGAAGTCTGCATACCACTCACAAGGCGCTTATGCGAAGTTTTTAAAAAAATCACCGCCACTCACAACGTCTAGCCGGCTTGCGCAGCTTCAAGCTTTGAAAACTGTTCTACTTTTACGGTGTAGAAATGTGGAAATCTATGACGAAAAACAGATGGGCCGCTCATACAATAGGAAAAACGTACTATTCGGTTATGAGGAGACAAATGAAAAACAGATTTTATTCGCTGGAAAGGAAATTTTCATAGGTGTATAAGTGGCAATTCGAAAGCTGAGACTTGAGACTATGGCCCACATGATGGCTTTCGAAAGAGCCTTATACCATCGAATGATTACTATTAATCCAAAAAAGAGCTCTGTTCGGTAAGAAATAGGTGCATTTGCAGCGCAAAAAATCCCCTTCCGTAGCAACGTCAAAAAAAGCTTTTTTGAAAACAGCCGACGTGGGGATACAGCTTGAAGCCTCAACTTTCAAATGGTTATTTACACTCCTATGAAGATTTTCTCACCAACGAAGGAGATCTGTTTTTCATTTGTCTCTTCACAACTACAGGAAACCAGGAAAACGTTGTGGTTATGCGGGGACAAATAACATGACACATAAGCGAAAAGAACAGTGAGGCAGGCTTTGAGAGAATGCAAGTGTCTTTTTGAAAGACTACCCAAACGATGGGCAGACGTATTCGTGGCTAACTTCATCTGCATCCGCAGATGTCAACGAGTTTGAATTACGGAACGGGCGTTGCTCACGTCATCATATTCGGGCTGACCACACCAAGGTCGACAGTTGCGCAAGAGGGAAACGAATGGAAATTTCGTTGGAGCTCTCACCGCCTATGAAGACAGGCTGTTCAAGTATCCAAGTAATTAATTTCTCTTGGTGCACATCGACTTCAAATTCGTGAGCATTAATGATATTTTTATCAGCTTATTTTGATCAATATACGTTATAACAAAGTTTGTGAACAAGCACACCGTGGAACTTGCTCTAACTTAAGCTTCGTGCTACCATATTGATCGCCTTTATGAATGGTCAGTTTATGAACAACATCGACAGCGTGAACTTGAAACTTTTTCTCCTTAGTTCGGCAATGAAAACTGAAGGAGCACACTGTTAATTGAGGGCGAGTAGTGCAATGGCTAATGATAAAGTCTGTCAGAAGGGCGAACTAATAACGGCGCATTGGTTTGTTCCCTCTCTTAATAATCTTTTGCGCTGAATCATCTGAATGCCTTAGTAGACACCATAGCTCGACTCTCTCCAAAACTGCACGAAAATCATCTCGATCAGAATTCTACGATATTCATAGATGGCGCGCTAGTTTAAAGCAATCGCAACAGCATGGGAGATGTTTGACAGCCTTCGTGAAGAAAAATGCGCAGAATCCAACGAATGCAACAAAAAAGTGCTAAGGTTCAAGCAGAAAACTGTCATGACAGGTTGTAAGTTTTACCAAATCATAGATATATCAACACTTTTAATAGACTATTTTGAGACTTTCCTAGAGATTCAAAATGATCTGATATAAATTAAGCTTTCAAAGGTCCAGGATACACTACGGGTGCTGGACGCATCTTAGAGATTCAAAATGATCTGATGTAATTTAAGCTCTCAAAGGTGCTAGATACACTACGGGAGGTGGTTTTTTCAAGGGCCTCATCTGTAGCATACGTCATTCGGCTACTCGTTCCCTATTATTATAGGGAATCGACGGCATGTTAGTTATATCTACATTAGGTGAAAAGATCACCCAGTGTGGTTTTCTCTAAGAGTGATTAGTTGTCAAGGTATATTTCCGCTTGGTAGCGCAGATTTTTATGCCTACCTGCTACTCTAGACAAGAAGTTTTTATAGAGACGGTGAGAGCATAAGCATGCAAAACATCACCTTAATCTAAATTGTACAGCGTCATAAAAGGACCTTTCGAAAACACGGATGGTTTGAGATTTGAGCTTTTGATTGATTATTAACAATCTTCACGAAAACTTCTTGCCGAGCGTAAGGGATGGGCGTAAAATTTGGCTTGCAGCTTACGATAGTGTGTATGCATGTGTATATTTACACATATGTACGCATATTTATGTGCATAGGCATATACATGTATCTGAACACGTACACATACGAGTGCATAGACATACATATGAATATGTACATAATTGAAGACGTATGTTTATTTATGTGTGCACTTATATATGTCAACATCTTCGAATAAACATTGTTAATAATCTATCTATTAGACCAACTACTCATATCGAATTAACAAAGTTCATTCGCTGAGTTTAGTAAGATAACTCAAAGAATAATCAACATTGCCCAAGCAATGCATGTTGCCACCTGCTCCATATCTGGATTGTCTAGGTAGGCGACTTGTTGCCGTCGACACCGATACACTGCACACTTTGAATTTATTCTATGAAACAGAGAAAGTTGAAAAATGCTCGACCCTAAAATATTGATATTCCTCAAATAACCGATGGAAACTTTCAATAGTGTAGAGAAAAAATGGTAGCGAAGCGATGGCCCGCTTGTGGTGTAGTGGCAGCAGGGGCACCAGCTATGGGTGAGACGCGGGTTCGGCTTCCCGCCTTGGTCAGTCGTCTTGCATACCACTTGTCATTTTCAGAAAAGGGAAGAATTTGGTATTCTGTCCAAAAGGAAGGACGATATCCGCATAGCTGGAGATCTGTGCTAGATATATTTTTGCTTTGGACCACTTAGAAGACGTAAAGCTGGGCGTAGAGCGAGAGAACGGAGTAAAGAACAGACTGAATACTAGAGGGAAGTATAGAAAGATAAGGAAAACGACATCGTGCATTGTTCGCGACAAAGCTACTGCTGCTCAACCTTCGGCCCACAATACTCATAAGCACCGAGTGATCCCGGAAATGTAACCTTTCAGATTTGGAAAAAAAATAACATTGTTCGATTTTACACAGGAAATAAAACGACATTTATCACAAAACCTTCAAAACCACTTATGATGGCTTAACGACCAATTTGATCTCGAATCCGCACGATTTTTGAGAACAGAGGAAGTGGAAAATTAACTGAGGACTAGCACTACAGCGAGCCTACATATTCATAAAACGATCGCCAATGATAATGAAAATCTCCGCCGATAATCAGTTTACTTTCACCGGAAAATCCGTTCCATTTGTAGTCGTTAACATGATTGCCAGAACTAAAAGTGCTAATATTGCAGAAAGAGGCTTTCCCCTGACCCCGGCGTTACACCAGTCAATCACATCTCTTTTTGAGCTCCTTGCAAGAAGTTGAAAAGATAGGTGGTAGTTATACGTTAGATGGCGAAAAATTTTTAAGCCGACGTCATCCGCTGGACAGCAACAATTCATTGTTAGTAATCATTCGAAAGCTCACATCTCTGGCTATAATTTTTTGGTTTTTCAAAACACCTTTTTATAACGCCGCATTACACATGATACAAATATGTTTTCCAAACGATTTTCGCCTTTATTTTCACCTTGTGTATAAATCACTGGAAGCAAGAAAAGCATATCAACGTACAGAAAGTTTTCCGCAGTATCAGAATTATACGTTTTTATCTGAAGTATCTGTCGCCGAAAAGGTTCATAGCTAAGTAAAATATAAAGGGAAGCTACAGCAACGACTTCTTGGTGAGGTACGTGCCTGATCTACCGCGTAGCTCGATAGTGATCTACCATACTATGCGTTGGAACGTCGGCAACTATTGTTATTCAATTGATGATTTCTTCACCGCATCAACGAAACTTTGGATAGAAACACAAGATTTTGATAGTTCGCGAAACGCTTGCACGTTAATACGCTCTTCTTTCTTCCAGCGATTCCTACGCGTGGTAATAATGAAGATGAAAGGCGAGTGAGACACATGATATTCTTTTGAGTCCTACAGCAACATAAAAGATTGTTTGCAAAAATCAGTGAGCTGTAGTTGTAGCTAGACACTTGGGCTTTCGAATGATTACTAACACTCCCATGAAGACCCTGTGCAACGAATGAGATCGGCCTAAAATTTGTCGCTGCCTGACTTATAAGTACCAGATAGGTTTATTTGGGCAAGATTTCGACTTACTCCTCTTCCTCATAATCGATAAGTCTAGTCGCCTGCCTCTAGTCGTTCGTTCTTGCAATGGTGCTCGTCTTCATTGCCGACTTAGCCGAATTTTTTCGACCACAATGACTAGATGGAATCGTTTCCAACGACTATCGGCCTTCTGAAGAGAGCGAAAACGTCGAAACGTTAGCCTAGTGAATTTGTATATTTTAATTAGTCTCATGTTAGTGGCTTGGTCAGCAAAAAATACGTGATTGATTGAAGTGATGCTGATGTCAGGAGAAGTCGATTTTTCAAGATATCATTACGTCCTGTAGGAGCGCATGTGACGCAGTGGTTAGATGCTCTGCGTCGCACACGAGGTCATTGGTTCGATCTCGGGCTCATGGCTCAACAAGTCATCCATCCCTCCGGGGTAGGTAAATTGGTATCAGACAGGTCTCAGACTTGTCTGGGAGGATAAGCAGCACTGACTCGGTTCAGCGGAAGGCCACCGCGAGTCATTGTAAAGGCCAAGTGTGCATTCAATCACCTCAAACGAAGTTAAAAATTGAAGTCGAATGCATGGCGCATCCCTCAGGGATTGATCAACGTCGAGAGCTTCGTCCTTTATCCTTTTATTACGCCCTATGCTAGCTGATAATGACACCGACTATATCTGGATGAATGGTGCCATAGAGAACAGGCTAGTATCATTGACAATCTGCCCCGCCAGCTGAAAATGGCACCTTCCGCAAAAGGATAACATTGTCATGAGCGATATCCGAAGAGTCTTCGATAGACACATTTTGAATGTATTGAGTGTAGGATCTAAATGCGCAAAGCCAAACATGAACGTGAGCTCAACGTAGCACTCTCATGCTAACATGGTATTTGTGCGTGCTATATCCGTTCATTGTGGTACAATGTTCTGAGCGAAAGGTTTTTCTGGTTCTTATTCAAGGAGCAGACATGCTATGGTATTGTGATTATATGACATTGATCGTTCAAAAAAGAAATCTTTGCATCATTCTCTTTTGTTTGTCTACTAAAATCTCGCTTCCGCCAATATTTTTTTCGAGGCGAGGTCTCAGAGAATGTCTCCGGCAGAAAATGTGGTCCTACAAAAAGCAGAAATGCCTTTGAACTAAGATTGAACTAAATACATTCAAAAATTTTTTTACTATGATGAGATGACAGCTCTAGAAAGAATTCGAGTGTACATTCGATTAAAAGTGGGCTGGTGGAGCAGTGTGCATTCATTGAAATGCTTCTACAGAGTTTATTTTGTCCTTTTTTGTGACGAGTTTGCAACAAAGGTTGAGCAGAAGGTTTGGGAACTTTTGAAATTCTCTTTTTCATGTGAAAATTAGCAACAAAAACAACAATAACTCTTGCAAGCAAAAGCCACCATTGCCCACGACTTTCTGTTATCGCTCTACAAGACTCCAAATGTGCTCGAAGTATCATTCAGGCTTCCTTGTTTCAAAAAACTACTGCGCGTTTCTTCAACTCCATCAAATGATTCAAATCCACGATCATTCAAAAAGAGTTCCGTTGATGGTAAGAGGCCACAATCGGATAAAGGTTGCGGGTTATGGCATGGTTTTTTGTGCATAAAGTCGAATTGGTGCAAGTTGTTGGCAATGATCCGCTGCGAAATACCAAGCGATTTTGTTGCCAAACTAACGCCTTCGTCCGCAGTGATCTCATCGACGGCTTTAAGAATTGTTAAATCTTTCCCATAATCATGGTGGATCACCGCACGCAAATCATACTGTTCAGTAGGCATTTTGGAGCTGAAATTAGCTAATTAAGTATTATATGCAGAATTATCAATAAAAACGACACAAAGATGTCAGAATATGAAAGGGAAAAAAACCTTCGAGAACCTTATGTTCAACCAAACAACGATAATAAATTTTTGCTAAGACATCTCTTGTAGGCTAGACTAGGTCCTTTACTTACATTTCATAAAGTATCAGTTGATCACAAAATGTTTGCAGAAGATCTTTTTTGCTCCGGAGTAAACTGTCACAGTCTGCACGGCATCTACAAATTGCATAACTCTTTTGTGCAATGAAATTTGATAACCGCAATCATATGTGACCTTTTGCAAATCCTACGAAGAGCGGCTTAAGTATAATGCACGAGCATATATACGTATATATATATATATACATATATATATGCGCACATATATATGCATTTGTGCTATGAACCTTCAAATCATGAGTAGATGAGCTGTATGGAAAATGGTAAGCAAAAGATTCGATCGAATGCGCAAGAAATTTTCAGCACATAGGACAAATAGCTACATTTATAGACTTCACACCACCCGATGCCAATTTCGCAAACAAGCGCTTTTGGAGCGCGTTTGTTGGCGGCGAGGGAAAATGTCGTAGGAGCAACTCGCGACGCCGGGGACGTGGATCACCGGGATAACCTTTTTCTCTTCCTCCATTGTCGATCAGAGAATACTAAGTAGTAGGCAGTGCTCTCGGCCTTGGACGGGAGTTTAACCTTCGTTCCACCCATATCCGAAGACCCGTGCTACCACCACATTACCGAGGGCATCACTTATTAACAACTTCAATATCGCTGTATCAAAGCTATCAGCCACCAACCACGCTGGTTCAACTCCCGCCTGAGGTCGGATTTTTGCTTACCACTCAGTAATCTCAGATAGATATCTATAATGTCATAAAATGCTGAAAAGCAGTATTACCTGTATCACCTGTCGGCCCGTTGATCGCCGAGTGACTCGAGCGGGTACCAGCAACTCTTCCATTTTTCCCTATCGCGTGCAAAAGTAGCTTACTGGGACCGCCTCGCTCTAGAGATTCGCTGAGCATCATATCTTGCTTTTAGTCTTTTCGTGAAGGAATCGGACCAACGGGTCGGTGGTCTTCCTGTAGAGCGCTTGATGTCCCGAGGAACCAGTCGGTAACGGCTCTCGTCCATCGGTTGTCGTTGAAGCGCATCACGTGTTCGGCCCACCTTATTTTCGATATCCTGGCATGTAGAACGGCGTCCTTGATCGTCGATAATTGATGTAGGTCGGAACTTCGGGTCCTTTCTCTCATCTGCGAGATACGGCATACCCCTAGCATCGACCTTTCAACTGCTCGTTCGATAACGCCACGTGTTCTTCCATCCTGCTGACGTAGCGGCAATGGTTCCGCTGCATACGTTACGACAGACACAATCGTCGAGTGGAAAAGGTGGTCACGGAGTCGAATGCTCTTTGTCGTCTTCATTACATCTGCGATGCTCTTACCTGGTTGCTTCCGTCGACCCAAGGGCGTGTCCAACGACTCCACCCCTCTGCCCTGAATGTGCGTCAACTACAGCTATCTTTCGTTGCAGGTTTTTGTTGGTTTTCGTATTGACACCACACTTGCACTCATAACGTCGAGAAAAAGTAGTCAATACGTTGGTGCAATCTGCATGCGAATCATTTTAAAACATAACTGCGGATACTGCAACGATAAATAGGTGAACTCGTTGGACACGCTTGGGTCCACGGAAGTCAGCTGGTTAAGCGATTCCCAAACGCTAATTTCCTCCGGCTCAACTTGGGAGCTAGGACGTCCATCATGTTGACTCCTCAACTCAATAGACGTAATTGGAGCAATGAATTATATAACTGCGTTGAGAAGTAAATGTAAAGAATTCGAAAATTCAGTGTAATTGACTTCTACTATTTATTTGATAGCATAGATTTTGATGATTCTGAAGCTAGGATTGAAGCTAAGTTTGGTTTTCTAATAGCCTAGATGAAACGCTGGAAGAGCAATGAGATGATAACGTTTCCCATTCCTGGGCCTAGGCTGGTTAGGCATAGGCTTAGTAGTAAGTTTACCTAAGAATATAAAATAAAAATAAAATCCCAAGCACATATAGCGATAAAGTAGAGTTTCTTCTACAATTTTGTGCGGAAAAACAAAAAAAAATTATGAAGTTCAGAACAACTTCTCAGATAAAAAGCGCGTTTTTTGAGGCGGCTTTAAGATCGTTGCGTGCAGGCGATTCAGAGATGCGCGATAAGGCGCGCCAAAGGTGAAAGATAATCCTTTTTCGACTGCTACAACCGCAATAAGTAATCTTCTTCAGCTACCAAGAACAGTACTAGAATCACGGACATCTAAGCTTTCGAATAATATCAAAAGTTTTTAGGAAAAGCTCTGCCCAGCGAAAAACGCGTTGGGTGTGAAATTCAACTTCATTTTTGCTCTTAGATTGTACTGTGGAAGCTATTCCAGAAATGATGACCAACATCAAACTATTGAGATTTAAGCTTTTGATTGATTACAAGCGCAGAAAAAAGCAGAAAACGCGTTCTTTCCGTAGGTTTTGAAATAATCACCAGTAACGGAAAAGTGCCATTTTCCCATTATTTTGTTATAAAACAAATTCAGATGGTACATTTTATTTTCAGTCACAAACTGAATCTTCGTCGTTATACTTCAAGAGGAACGTACGGCATTCTTTCTACTACTACTACTACTTTGCTTTATCCTCAAACTTTTAGTACTCATTCGATAGCTTAAAATCTCGGAAATTTCAATAGCATGCTTGGCTGCTGAGAAGACCTTCTTACTGTGTTGTTGTAATGGTATAATTAAGTTTGACACTCAGCGTACTTTTTCGCTAGACAAAACTTTTTTTTTTGGAATCTCAAGTATCATAAGATATCTCTCTTAGATCTAGGTGATCCTAACACCATGTTTGTATCATGAAGAAACTTTTCAACCGCTTTGAAGCATTAAAGCTTCTTCTCCGTTGTCATAAACAGCGTGAAAAGGATGGCGCCTTCTCGTCTCAACCAGGTCAATGATATCATACCTTGTTCTCTTTGCTTAAATCAATAGATCTTCTACAGCTGATTCGTGAGCAAGGGTTCTTGCATTGTAGGTACAGATCGTCAATTTAGTCCGTTTCGATCTTTGCAGCATAGTATAGCCCTGAGATTTTAGCAGCCTCTTCGTACTCGTCCTACCTGACGCTGCAGTACCAGGGGCTCTTTTTCAAGTCAGGGGAATGAGGCCCATAATTGTTTACTATTTTCGGCACTTTAATACCCAAGGTATAGCTTGCCAGGCTCTAAACGTAAGGCTGGGTACTCACGAGTAGCTTGCCAGTCTCTATCGGAGAAGCGGGAGGAGCATATTTGTTGGGGAACTCCTAACCAGCTCTCATGCTTCCCAGCAGCTTGATAAATAGGGAGCTCATCCCCTGAATCCACCGGCGTCTCTGGGAAGCACATGGTCGCTTTCGGTTTACGTTTATTTCCCTATTCATCACCTGGCGACGCGCCACATGCTTTCGCGACTAACCGGGATTGATCCCTCAAAGAGGGAAATCCGTGGATTAGCATTTCGACGTTTCCTCCTTTTCTGCGCTAGGAAAGTCCGAAATAGCAGTTAATTTACTCAGTCAAATAACCTCGTAAGTGCAGCAGAAAAGTCCTCGTATATAAATTTTATGGAAAAATACAAATCCAGGCAAAAACTACCGGATCGAACCCGACTCCGTTGGAAGTCCGGTGACTCTACGCCGAGGGCACACGGGAATAGACGATTGAAATCGAAACCAAAACCGAAGGCGGCGAAAGCGGCAATCATATGTGAGCAAATGCGCTCAACGCAAGGGTCGAACCGACTCTCCTCGGACGTCCGGTGTTCGTCCCCCGAGGGCACACTGGAATAGACGATTGAAATCGAAGCGAAAAACAGAAGGCCGCGAAAGCGGCAATCATATGTGAGCGAATGCGCTCAACACGGGGATCGATGTCGATGGAAAATAGAAAAAGGGATGAGGGGTATGCATAGCCAAATGGTTCTGATGCTGGTTACGGCAATGATGCAAGGCCGATCCCGTTCTTCGGACGTCCGGTGTCCGTCCGCAGAGGGCACACTTCGATAGACGGCTGAAATCGAAGCGAAAAACAGAAGGCCGCGAAAGCGGCAATCATATGTGAGCAAATGTGCTCAACACGCGTGATCGAACACGACTCTCGTCGGACGTCCGGTGTCCGTCCGGAATGTCCGGAAAATGGTAAGCAAAAGATTCGATCGAATGCGCAAGAAATTTTCAGCACATAGGACAAATAGCTACATTTATAGACTTCACACCATTTTGCAGCACTTTATTTTTGTACACAAGGGTTTCTGTTGTCCTATCGCAACACATCAGCAGCCTACGAAATATAGGCGTTGAGCTTTGGTTGGTTCAGGTCAAGTCTTTTTCAATAATTTACCATTTCTTTATTTTTCTGGAGAGTCGTCTTCAAAAATTACTAAAGACAATTTAGAAGCACTAAATTGACTAGCCGCTTTTTGGTACTGTAGAGTTGTCATACTATAAATTCAGCTGAGTAAGGTGCAAGTTTTGGAACCTCGACTGGGAGCTAAACCCGCGTTAAATCCTTTTGTTTGGCCGTTTCGAGTGAATCTGTTGGAATTTTATCACTCCACTTGCTTACCCAACGCACGGAAACATCTCAATCTAGCGGATTTGATCTATAAATTACAACTTTCAACTCCAAATATGAAGCTGCGGATTTGCATGAAAGTCAAGTCAAAGTACATTTTAATGTTTGACGAGCGAGAGGTAATTAAGGTAATTGTAGTATCATTTCATATGGCACGGTAGTATTATGACGAGTGTGCTTAGTGGCTAGAGGTGTCCTGCTGTACACGTGGTCGATGTTTCAATCCCACGTTCTAAACTTGCCAAACCTACTATCCCGTCGGGATTGTTGAACTGATACCAGATTTCTTCGGGAGGATAAGAGTGCTAACTTGCTACATCGACAGATACCGCGGTTTGATGTAAAGGTTGCTGATATCCAGGAGTACAAAATTAAAACCGAGTATCTAAACATCGGACTTCTCGTTTTTTTTTTGTTAGCCCAGCACGTGCTCGTCGCAATACGACTTGCTCGATAAGTTGTTTCAGCGGCTTCGCTGTCTCTACAGCTTTGAAAGATCGGATTCTTCGAATCTTAGTCGGCCTACCTTCATTACTTTGACAGAAGAAATCGCAAACCCTAGATTTTACTCTCATCATACACGAAAGTGCTTTCTAGCATGTTCACACGCTTTTTTATGAAAAGACTGTAATGAAGAACTTTATGAAAGGATGAGGGATAGCCTATGCTATGGAAAACCTCACCAAAAGTAAAACTCGATCTTATTCTTCCTAATATACCGTATTTCCATAAAATATACACATCGGTAGAATTAAGAAACGTTACGCTATTGGATGACTAGTAACAGTTTGGAAAAAGAGATCCGCCTGACGAGATCTAAAGCATGAATCTAAAAACTGAAGTCGATCAAAGATCAAAAGAGCTTCTTCAGAGAACAAACAATTCTTGAGTTTTTCGGGTGTTCGTGCTATAATGAGCACTAGCACTCTAAAAAAGAAGTTTTGCCCATCGACATATAAGCGGGATAAGGAAAACAAAGCATGTCTTCATGTGAAACACAATTTTATTTCAATATTACAGCACTATAGAAGGGTCTACGGATCGCCCTCTTTGAGGGATCTCGCCGGGTTAGTCGCGAGGGCACGTGACACCGGAGAAAAGCTGCTCCTTGGAGCATGCGATAGCAGAGGTGACGGCGCGGTTGGCGTCCTCGTCAATTCGAATTTGATCGTGAACAACGATCCGTTTGAACAGCCAACAACCCGTTTCGGACGATTACGGTTGAAACAATGTGATTCTAATCCGGCTTTGACTATCTTCGTTGCTTACGCGCCACATCAAGCTATTACGAAGACGAAGTTAAAAAGTTCTATATGGGCCTTGAAAAATTCTTCAGAGAAGATCATACATTCTTCAAGGTCATTGTCGGAGATTTTGGTGCGAAAATTGGACCTATGAACCTAGAAGAACGTCTGAAGATCGTCACATTGGGACCGACGCACTAGAAATCAATGAATATGGTGAGGAGTTACCTGAATTTACCATGACGGCCTAAACCACACATGATAACTGAGAATTCCAAAAGCCTCACTCTCAGCGATGGACGTGAAAATCTCCCAATGGAGAGTACAATAGCGAAATAGACCACATCTTAGTAAATCAAAGGTTTTGCCTGACCGATGTCGTTGTTGTTCCTAAGTTCTGCACGGAATCAGACCATAGCCTCTTTCGTGCAACGTTCCGTTTTCACACGAAAAGGAGAGAAAACCTCTTGATTCAAACAACGAAGTCCCAGAACTACTAAAGACTGGGGTGTATTCAAATCATTAGTCGGCTTCTGGGAAGATGCCGTTGTCGACAATATCGACGAAGAATACGATAGGCCTATTGAATATCTTCACGTTAGCGCTGGAAAAGCCGAAGGACCCAGAGTCACGAAGAGACGCCTGTCTCCGCAAACACCCGAGCTGATACGTCAGCGTGAAATCGAATGAGCTACGGGCAACCAAAACCTCACCTCCAGACTTGCGAAACTCTGTAGAGAGGCAATAAAAGAAGACTCCAAAGGGAGGCGAGCAGCAGTTATGACAAAAACTGCAGCTGGGAAGAGCACTCGCAAAGCCCAGCGAAGCTTCGCCAATTATAAGACCAAGATGACTGCACTCCGATGCCATGACGGCTCACTTACAGCTTCCAGAGGACAATGGAGAAAATCGGCTACCAATACTACCGATCTCTTCGCTAGCCATGTCCTCTTACCATCATATGAATTAAGACGATCAGTATGCCGTTCCACCAGTCCTCCCTGCCGAAATCCGACATGCTGTATAGTCGGTGAAGAACAGAACAATACTCGATCAGACAGGATTAGACTAGCACACCTGAATAACCTAACGCCTGTTCTTATCAACACCCTGGTTTGGCTCTTCGCTCGCCACCTGTCCAAATGCAGGGTTCTCATTCAATGGAAAACTACCAAGATCGTATTGCTGTTCAAAAAGGTAGACCTTTACGACATAGCCAACTATCTCCCAATCTACCTGCAGTCCGTTGTCTACAAACGTTTCACTCGAGTCATCCTGAACAGGAATACTGAACACTGGACGAAGGACAACCATGCCATCAAGCAGGGTTCCCAAAAGGATTCATTACCATAGGCCACATCCACTCGATCACAAGACTCACTGAAATTTTATGAGAGTACAAACAATTTGTCTCATATTCATCGATCTGGAAAAAGCCTTTGATTTAGTGGAAACAGAAGCGGTTGTAGAGGCTCTGGATAACCAGGGCGTCTATACTCGGTACATAATGGTCCTTCGTGAGCTGTATAAAGGCTTCAAGGCCAAAACATCTTTTTTTTTACAAGAATATACTATCGACGTAAGAAAAAGGGTTTGACATGGCGATACAATTTCGTCAAAATTATTCACTGCCAACCTTCAAAACGTCTTCGAACATTACAATAAGGCGATGTGGGAGTGAAAACTGACGGTCGACAATTGAACCATCTTGGCTTTGCTGACGATATCGTCCTCATAACACCAAGCATCAGCCAAGCGCAACGAATGTTCACCGATTCCAACAATGCCTGTGGAAAGATTGGTCTTCAGCTAAATTCAACGAAAACGATGTTTATGAGGAGCGGCTGGGTTTCAAAAGCTCCATTCACGCCTAACAAAACGAAAATTTCCGAATGCCCCACTTACTAGGGTGGGCCGCACACGTGATGAGCTTCAACGACAACAAGCCCTCTACAGGAAGACTAACGACCCGTTGGTCCAATTTCTTCACAAAAGCTATGGAAGAAAAATATGATGCTCAGTCAACCTCTAGAGCAACGAGGACCCACTGGGCTACTCTTGCACGCGATAGGGAAAAATGGAATTGTTTCTGGCATCCACTGAAGTCACTCGACGATCAACGGGGCGACAGACAGGTGATACACGTGATAGAAGGCTGTTTTGATAAATCGACGACGTGGAGCTCTAGACGGAGTCTAATCCTTTTGAGTGATTACTAACACTCCTATGGAAACTTCTATATCACAGAATGAGATGGTTTTAGAAATTTGCCACTGTCTAACCGAATTACAGCGAGATATCATTTATGCCCAATCACATTCTCAGTATCGGCATTGTTACAGGATGATCCCCATTAAATCTGCAAAATATTTAAAAATCTTTGCTAAGGCGTTATTAAGCTAAACTTTGATGGTAGGTACTTATGGTGTTACTACGAGAGTGCATTTGCTTCACTTATCGCTGAGATACTCTCCTGCCTTCTCGTAGAGTTCAAAAGGTAAATAGAACGTGTTACTTGATTAAGGTGACTTGTTGATAAGCAATTCATACTATCATCACTTCTTCCAAATTATCACTATCAAGACCTTATGTGCGTTCGACTGCTATTCTCTACAGTCACACATCGCTGTAACTGCAACTAATGAGCGTCCACGATGCTGTTTAAGAAAATGTGTAATTACTTACAAATTATTCTTATCTTATTTCATTAGCTCCTAAAAGAAATAGCACAAGTATTGTAAAATACAGCATAGGAAGTCGTAGTCACAAGTGACGCGAAATTTCAAAACGAACAAATTTTATTGGATCAATAATTGATAATATGGCGCAAAAAAATTTCATCGGACTGAGATACCACAGACCTATTGTTGGTGATGTTCCAGTGATTAATGCAAGCTATCAGAAAGCATAATCCTATCTCGACCTCTTTCCGACACATTGAGCTCGGCTGCTTTTATGATTGCAAGGAGAATCGTCTTGACTACCATTTTTCGACATTCACGGGAAGGTTATTCCCTATCTGAGAAGGCAACTCTCGAAATATCTGAAGACCCTTGGGACCTTGTGTGCATGGGACCGAATTGAATGCAAGGAGGAAAAATATTTGTGCAATAAAATATGACAAGAGACGTTCAAAAAAGGTACTTTTTCAGCCTATCATGTTAATCCTTCACTCTGTTTATACGCTTTACGAGGAATAACTCAATGATCGCGAATGAAATAGCATGTGCGAGACTTCGTATTTGCATTTTGCTCCATGATGTTGGCAAACTCTTGGTCATTATAAGTTCCCACAACAGGTAAATATTGAAGTTCTTGCTTCTAAAACAAGTTGTACAGAAGTAGACTGCACTACAACAATGCGTGTCATATGAAGAGATGGTATTAAGAACGTAATCAAGACATACTAGATGAATGCCAAAATCAGTGCATACAGGAATGTAGTAGACGCAGTCAGCGAGAATCCAATCGACGACCTTTGGCTTTAAATATACTTGTGGTACTCATCGACGAACGGATGGAGACAGCTGCACGGAAAAACCATGAGTGCCTTCTTGGCACGGAAACCGCTCCTCCTGTTAAAGCACCTACTTAGCTATCAACAACAGTTCAAGAAGCTAATAGGTGAAGCCAAATAAATTAAAGTATAAGAACATTTATCTACGGACTAAAACAAGGAGCATTAGTCATATGCATTCAACAATCGAATAAGAACAGTTTAGGAAAAACAATAAATCTAGTTTTATTGTGTCGCAGTCATCGATCGAGATAATGTATAGGCAGTCGCAACAGATCCTCCAGGAACCTATAGGTGTATAGTGTACACAGTGGGTTCTTTCTGATTAGGAGGGAACAAATGAAGAACCTATCTCATTCGCAGAAGAAGAGTTTTTTTATTAAAATGTTAGAAACCTTCGAAAACTAAGAAGTTAGGCTACATCCCATGTCGCTGGTTTTTCAAAGCACCCTTGTGCAATGCTGCACCATTCAAAATAAAATAATGTTTTTCAAGTCATGTATTTTTTCTCTTATCTCACTTATATTTCGCTAGACAAAACTCCTTCTTAAGAGTGCTAGTACTCAAACTACAACACAGGCTTCAACAACTCAGAAATGTGCTTGATTTTCAAAAAGCTCTTTTGATCTTGTGATCTCTACTGGTTCTATGATTTGAGCTCTAAACCCCACCGGGCAGAGCTCGTTTTTTAGCTAGTAGTAATCATCTGATAGCGCAATGTTGATTGATTAAGCGATGAGCTTATTTTCCAGTTGGCACTTCGCCAAGTGGGCGAACTGATCATGACAGCACTCTCTTTTATTTCTCTTCACCGTACGGCCTATCGTCCTCTCAGTCCTTTGGTTGGCGTGCCCTTACCTTAGTTTTTGAAAGGTCTTTTTTTTGCAGTTATTTTGAGATAATATTTTTTCTTATGTAATTAGCCTCTAGGTATGTGGCTTGTAGAGAGCTTAAGGGGTCATATGACTTTCAGAATGTATTTGTGTAGCTTTGAGGTTAGACGTGTCCTGCAATACATACTGGATCGATCGATGACTCAGTCACGTGCTCAAGACCCACAAAGCCTTCTATTTTCTTTGATTTTTCCAAATTGGTAGCATACTGTGCTGAGACGATGACAGCATTGTTCTTGAAGTGTGTCGGACTATCAGATTTCATTGTGCTAGCCAAATATGGATACATCCACCTATAATAATCCTTGATAAAGTTGAATGTTTGGTGAGGCACATCCCTCAGGATCGTTTAAAGCCGAACTCTTTCGTCGCTTGCGCTTTTTGCTTCTGGAATGAATCTAAATGCCAAGATCAATTACCATCTATTTTGCAGTTTTCAGTGCTTCAAACTGCGGCCCTCTTCAGTCTGCCATCTAGGATGTAAAAATTATTGATTCTCGCCTGTTCATTCACACTTCTGTGCCGAAATACGAAGTGTAGTAATAAGGATCATATGAACTTTAGTTTCTTCTAGACCTTTGCTACCACTACTTTTGAAGATTGGCTGCTGTGGCTCTTTCCGCAATTCTGTTTAGAAATATAAGACGATCTCCTCCATTGCCCTTCTGGAAGCTGCAAGTGAGCCGTCAGGGCATCGGAGTGCAATCATCTTGGTCTTATAATTGGCGAAGCTTCGCTGGGCTTTGCTAGTGCTCTTCCCAGCTGCAGCTTTTGCCATAACTGCTGCTCGCCTCCCTTTGGAGTCTTCTTTTATTGCCTCTCTATAGAGTTTCGCAAGTCTGGAGGTGAGGTTTTGGTTGCCCGTAGCTCATTCGATTTCACGTTGACGTATCAGCTCGGGTGTTTGCGGAGACAGGCGTCTCTTCGTGACTCTGGGTCCTTCGGCTTTTCCAGCGCTAACGTGAAGATATTCAATAGGCCTATTGTATTCTTCGTCGATATTGTCGACAACGGCATCTTCCCAGAAGCCGACTAATGATTTGAATACACCCCAGTCTTTAGTAGTTCTGGGACTTCGTTGTTTGAATCAAGAGGTTTTCTCTCCTTTTCGTGTGAAAACGGAACGTTGCACGAAAGAGGCGATGGTCTGATTCCGTGCAGAACTTAGGAACAACAACGACATCGGTCAGGCAAAACCTTTGATTTACTAAGATGTGGTCTATTTCGCTATTGCACTCTCTACTGGGAGATTTTCACGTCCATCGCTGAGAGTGAGGCTTTTGGAATTGTCAGTTATCATGTGTGGTTTAGGCCGTCATGGTAAATTCAGGTAACTCCTCACCATATTCATTGATTTCTAGTGCGTCGGTCCCAATGTGACGATCTTCAGACGTTCTTCTAGGTCCATAGGTCCAATTTTCGCACCAAAATCTCCGACAATGACCTTGAAGAGTGTATGATCTTCTCTGAAGAATTTTTCAAGGCCCATATAGAACTTTTTAACTTCGTCTTCGTAATAGCTTGATGTGGCGCGTAAGCAACGAAGATGGTCAAAGCCGGATTAGAATCACATTGTTTCAACCGTAATCGTCCGAAACGGGTTGTTGGCTGTTCAAACGGATCGTTGTTCACGATCAAATTCGAATTGACGAGGACGCCAACCGCGCCGTCACGTCTGCTATCGCATGCTCCAAGGAGCAGCTTTTCTCCGGTGTCACGTGCCCTCGCGACTAACCCGGCGAGATCCCTCAAAGAGGGCGATCCGTAGACCCTTCTATAGTGCTGTAATATTGAAATAAAATTGTGTTTCACATGAAGACATGCTTTGTTTTCCTTATCCCGCTTATATGTCGATGGGCAAAACTTCTTTTTTAGAGTGCTAGTGCTCATTATAGCACGAACACCCGAAAAACTCAAGAATTGTTTGTTCTCTGAAGAAGCTCTTTTGATCTTTGATCGACTTCAGTTTTTAGATTCATGCTTTAGATCTCGTCAGGCGGATCTCTTTTTCCAAACTATTACTAGTCATCCAATAGCGTAACGCTTCTTAATTCTACCGATGTGTATATTTTATGGAAATACGGTATATTAGGAAGAATAAAATCGAGTTTTACTTTTGGTGAGGTTTTCCATAGGCTATGCCTCATCCTTTCATAAAGTTCTTTATTACAGTCTTTTCATAAAAAAGCGGTGAACATGCTAGAAAGCACTTTCGTGTATGATGAGAGTAAAATCTAGGGTTTGCGATTTCTTCTGTCAAAGTAATGAAGGTAGGCCGACTAAGATTCGAAGAATCCGATCTTTCCAAGCTGTAGAGACAGCGAAGCCGCTGAAACAACTTATCGAGCAAGTCGTATTGCGACGAGCACGTGCTGGGCTAACAAAAATAAAAAGAGAAGTCCGATGTTTAGATACTCGGTTTTAATTTTGTACTCCTGGATATCAGCAACCTTTACATCAAACCGCGGTATCTGTCGATGTAGCAAGTTAGCACTCTTATCCTCCCGAAGAAATCTGGTATCAGTTCAACAATCCCGACGGGATAGTAGGTTTGGCAAGTTTAGAACGTGGGATTGAAACATCGACCACGTGTACAGCAGGACACCTCTAGCCACTAAGCACACTCGTCATAATACTACCGTGCCATATGAAATGATACTACAATTACCTTAATTACCTCTCGCTCGTCAAACATTAAAATGTACTTTGACTTGACTTTCATGCAAATCCGCAGCTTCATATTTGGAGTTGAAAGTTGTAATTTATAGATCAAATCCGCTAGATTGAGATGTTTCCGTGCGTTGGGTAAGCAAGTGGAGTGATAAAATTCCAACAGATTCACTCGAAACGGCCAAACAAAAGGATTTAACGCGGGTTTAGCTCCCAGTCGAGGTTCCAAAACTTGCACCTTACTCAGCTGAATTTATAGTATGACAACTCTACAGTACCA
Organism: Parelaphostrongylus tenuis; assembly: GCA_019055375.1. NCBI lineage: Eukaryota > Metazoa > Nematoda > Chromadorea > Rhabditida > Metastrongylidae > Parelaphostrongylus > Parelaphostrongylus tenuis. The sequence continues at coordinate 42,769 of JAHQIW010003912.1, read as the reverse complement.
AAAAGCGGCTAGTCAATTTAGTGCTTCTAAATTGTCTTTAGTAATTTTTGAAGACGACTCTCCAGAAAAATAAAGAAATGGTAAATTATTGAAAAAGACTTGACCTGAACCAACCAAAGCTCAACGCCTATATTTCGTAGGCTGCTGATGTGTCGCGATAGGACAACAGAAACCCTTGTGTACAAAAATAAAGTGCTGCAAAATGGTGTGAAGTCTATAAATGTAGCTATTTGTCCTATGTGCTGAAAATTTCTTGCGCATTCGATCGAATCTTTTGCTTACCATTTTCCGGACATTCCGGACGGACACCGGACGTCCGACGAGAGTCGTGTTCGATCACGCGTGTTGAGCACATTTGCTCACATATGATTGCCGCTTTCGCGGCCTTCTGTTTTTCGCTTCGATTTCAGCCGTCTATCGAAGTGTGCCCTCTGCGGACGGACACCGGACGTCCGAAGAACGGGATCGGCCTTGCATCATTGCCGTAACCAGCATCAGAACCATTTGGCTATGCATACCCCTCATCCCTTTTTCTATTTTCCATCGCATCGATCCCCGTGTTGAGCGCATTCGCTCACATATGATTGCCGCTTTCGCGGCCTTCTGTTTTTCGCTTCGATTTCAATCGTCTATTCCAGTGTGCCCTTGGGGGACGAACACCGGACGTCCGAGGAGAGTCGGGTTCGACCCTTGCGTTGAGCGCATTTGCTCACATATGATGCCGCTTTCGCCGCCTTCGGTTTTGGTTTCGATTTCAATCGTCTATTCCCGTGTGCCCTCGGCGTAGAGTCACCGGACTTCCAACGGAGTCGGGTTCGATCCGGTAGTTTTTTGCCTGGATTTGTATTTTTCCATAAAATTTATATACGAGGACTTTTCTGCTGCACTTACGAGGTTATTTGACTGAGTAAATTAACTGCTATTTCGGACTTTCCTAGCGCAGAAAAGGAGGAAACGTCGAAATGCTAATCCACGGATTTCCCTCTTTGAGGGATCAATCCCGGTTAGTCGCGAAAGCATGTGGCGCGTCGCCAGGTGATGAATAGGGAAATAAACGTAAACCGAAAGCGACCATGTGCTTCCCAGAGACGCCGGTGGATTCAGGGGATGAGCTCCCTATTTATCAAGCTGCTGGGAAGCATGAGAGCTGGTTAGGAGTTCCCCCAACAAATATGCTCCTCCCGCTTCTCCGATAGAGACTGGCAAGCTACTCGTGAGTACCCAGCCTCACGTTTAGAGCCTGGCAAGCTATACCTTGGGTATTAAAGTGCCGAAAATAGTAACAATTATGGGCCTCATTCCCCTGACTCTGAAAAAGAGCCCCTGGTACTGCAGCGTCAGGTAGGACGAGTACGAAGAGGCTGCTAAAATCTCAGGGCTATACTATGCTGCAAAGATCGAAACGGACTAAATTGACGATCTGTACCTACAATGCAAGAACCCTTGCTCACGAATCAGCTGTAGAAGATCTATTGATTTAAGCAAAGAGAACAAGGTATGATATCATTGACCTGGTTGAGACGAGAAGGCGCCATCCTTTTCACGCTGTTTATGACAACGGAGAAGAAGCTTTAATGCTTCAAAGCGGTTGAAAAGTTTCTTCATGATACAAACATGGTGTTAGGATCACCTAGATCTAAGAGAGATATCTTATGATACTTGAGATTCCAAAAAAAAAGTTTTGTCTAGCGAAAAAGTACGCTGAGTGTCAAACTTAATTATACCATTACAACAACACAGTAAGAAGGTCTTCTCAGCAGCCAAGCATGCTATTGAAATTTCCGAGATTTTAAGCTATCGAATGAGTACTAAAAGTTTGAGGATAAAGCAAAGTAGTAGTAGTAGTAGAAAGAATGCCGTACGTTCCTCTTGAAGTATAACGACGAAGATTCAGTTTGTGACTGAAAATAAAATGTACCATCTGAATTTGTTTTATAACAAAATAATGGGAAAATGGCACTTTTCCGTTACTGGTGATTATTTCAAAACCTACGGAAAGAACGCGTTTTCTGCTTTTTTCTGCGCTTGTAATCAATCAAAAGCTTAAATCTCAATTAGTTTGATGTTGGTCATCATTTCTGGAATAGCTTCCACAGTACAATCTAAGAGCAAAAATGAAGTTGAATTTCACACCCAACGCGTTTTTCGCTGGGCAGAGCTTTTCCTAAAAACTTTTGATATTATTCGAAAGCTTAGATGTCCGTGATTCTAGTACTGTTCTTGGTAGCTGAAGAAGATTACTTATTGCGGTGTAGCAGTCGAAAAAGGATTATCTTTCACCTTTGGCGCGCCTTATCGCGCATCTCTGAATCGCCTGCACGCAACGATCTTAAAGCCGCCTCAAAAAACGCGCTTTTTATCTGAGAAGTTGTTCTGAACTTCATAATTTTTTTTTTGTTTTTCCGCACAAAATTGTAGAAGAAACTCTACTTTATCGCTATATGTGCTTGGGATTTTATTTTTATTTTATATTCTTAGGTAAACTTACTACTAAGCCTATGCCTAACCAGCCTAGGCCCAGGAATGGGAAACGTTATCATCTCATTGCTCTTCCAGCGTTTCATCTAGGCTATTAGAAAACCAAACTTAGCTTCAATCCTAGCTTCAGAATCATCAAAATCTATGCTATCAAATAAATAGTAGAAGTCAATTACACTGAATTTTCGAATTCTTTACATTTACTTCTCAACGCAGTTATATAATTCATTGCTCCAATTACGTCTATTTGAGTTGAGGAGTCAACATGATGGACGTCCTAGCTCCCAAGTTGAGCCGGAGGAAATTAGCGTTTGGGAATCGTTTAACCAGCTGACTTCCGTGGACCCAAGCGTGTCCAACGAGTTCACCTATTTATCGTTGCAGTATCCGCAGTTATGTTTTAAAATGATTCGCATGCAGATTGCACCAACGTATTGACTACTTTTTCTCGACGTTATGAGTGCAAGTGTGGTGTCAATACGAAAACCAACAAAAACCTGCAACGAAAGATAGCTGTAGTTGACGCACATTCAGGGCAGAGGGGTGGAGTCGTTGGACACGCCCTTGGGTCGACGGAAGCAACCAGGTAAGAGCATCGCAGATGTAATGAAGACGACAAAGAGCATTCGACTCCGTGACCACCTTTTCCACTCGACGATTGTGTCTGTCGTAACGTATGCAGCGGAACCATTGCCGCTACGTCAGCAGGATGGAAGAACACGTGGCGTTATCGAACGAGCAGTTGAAAGGTCGATGCTAGGGGTATGCCGTATCTCGCAGATGAGAGAAAGGACCCGAAGTTCCGACCTACATCAATTATCGACGATCAAGGACGCCGTTCTACATGCCAGGATATCGAAAATAAGGTGGGCCGAACACGTGATGCGCTTCAACGACAACCGATGGACGAGAGCCGTTACCGACTGGTTCCTCGGGACATCAAGCGCTCTACAGGAAGACCACCGACCCGTTGGTCCGATTCCTTCACGAAAAGACTAAAAGCAAGATATGATGCTCAGCGAATCTCTAGAGCGAGGCGGTCCCAGTAAGCTACTTTTGCACGCGATAGGGAAAAATGGAAGAGTTGCTGGTACCCGCTCGAGTCACTCGGCGATCAACGGGCCGACAGGTGATACAGGTAATACTGCTTTTCAGCATTTTATGACATTATAGATATCTATCTGAGATTACTGAGTGGTAAGCAAAAATCCGACCTCAGGCGGGAGTTGAACCAGCGTGGTTGGTGGCTGATAGCTTTGATACAGCGATATTGAAGTTGTTAATAAGTGATGCCCTCGGTAATGTGGTGGTAGCACGGGTCTTCGGATATGGGTGGAACGAAGGTTAAACTCCCGTCCAAGGCCGAGAGCACTGCCTACTACTTAGTATTCTCTGATCGACAATGGAGGAAGACAAAAAGGTTATCCCGGTGATCCACGTCCCCGGCGTCGCGAGTTGCTCCTACGACATTTTCCCTCGCCGCCAACAAACGCGCTCCAAAAGCGCTTGTTTGCGAAATTGGCATCGGGCTAACGTTTGAATATCGACCGTAATGCCCTGACTATCACCTCGTCGCTACAGCCACTGTCAATTTTGAATTCGCTCAACTTGCTTTATTTTTTTCTGATTATCGATCGCTTTCGTTTTTATTCGTCAGCCTTCGAAGCTCACTAGCCCGCCTGAAACTTGGGTAATCGAACATTTTGCTTGGTGAAAGGCTGCTTTTCTCTCATTTCATTCACTGTCGCGGCGATCGTTCTAACCAATCAAGTCGGGAACTTCGCGTCCGTCATCAAATTTCCCGCCTTTTTTCTTCTTTTTTCTTATTTTTCCTATTTTCTTTTCTCCTCTGTAAAAGACAAAAATGTCTAAAGAAACGTGGAACCCAATCTCGTCGTCCTATATGTTAGATGTCGTGTACGAAGACACACTGGCTCAAACTATTGTCCAGTCTTTCCAAAGCTCGCTAGCTCGCCTGAAACTCGGGTAATCTAACATTTTGCTTCGTAAGAGGCTGTCCTTTCCCCTTAATCATTTTCCGCCGCGACGATCGGTTTGACCAGTCAAGTCTGGAACTTCGTGTTCGTCACCGAAATTTCAGCCTTTTTTCTTTCTTTTTCCTTTTTTTTCTTCTTTTCTTTTTTTCTCTGTAAAGGTCATAAAAGTCTAAAAAACTGTAAGAACCTAATCGCATCGTCCTTCATATGTTAGATGACGTGTACGAAGGCACACTGGCTCAACTATTGTCCAATCTTTTCAAAACATTTGCAGCTCATTTCCACCATACGTTTATTTCCCTCGCCTTAACTCTATCACTCCACCTCACGATGCTCTTTGTCACCATACAAGGGTAAATGTAGCAACGCTTCCACGGATCCGCCGCTACTTCTTTAGGCAGTGGGTGGGCGATCCGAAGAGCGAGTTCTCAAGAAAAGTTTTGTAACTCAGTAGATAGGTCCTTTCATTACTACTTGAGCCAACTTGTCATGTGGTCTGGTAAGGGCTCTTGTACAGCCCGATACACGTGTTTCGTCCTTACAGACTCGTCAGGCAGGCAGAAACCCGTCGTCTTTCGATCTTTTTATAGTCAGTTCTTTCGGGAGCCTTCCACTCCTTATAGAGAGTCATAGAAGACGAACGTTTTACACTCCATGTCAAGTGAAACCTACACCTAACCCAGAGTGTTGCGCACTCGATTGCTCTTTGGCTGGTATTTTTATCATATTATACCCTTATTTCGAGTGCTTTATTAAGACCATGCTTAAATTTCATTAGATCCTTTCATTATTATTTGATCAGGAGATAGGAATAGTTACTGCTTCGTATGGTTGTTGGGTTGACGATTTCAAGCTTTTCACTGAATGCCACCGACGAGCAGACGAATCGTACTAATAGAGTGATGAACGTGTCTGCAAATGATTACCTCGATAAGAGCTGGCCTATTTTCGATGACGAGATGCCCTTTTATCGGGTTACAAATTCGTGTGAGAACTCGTTCTCGGGATCGTCCCGCCATTTCTTAGAGAAGTGCCAACGGAGCCTTGGAAACGATGCTAGAGGATAGGATGCTCATCGTTGTGCAACCCCAACGCGCTACGTGGCCCAGCACGGCAACTTTATCCTGAAACCTAAACCTGAGTTATAAATAGCTGAGGAATTTCCAGGGGTGATCGTCTATTACAGATTCTTGACGGAGGATTCGACCCAGCCCTTTGCTTACCAATTTTACTTCCTGGTACACCGCATCACTAATCGCTGCGCTACCCGCTGCCCTTATACAAATGCTTGATTCATAAGGCGGCAACCATTCCCGGATGCAAAGTTTCGTATTAGATTGGCAAGAACTTCTCCCGATTTTTCGTTTTTTTCTGTCCATTATTTCTCATGTATTTATGTTTTTTTTTACTGTCGTTTATAGCAACCTCTTGCGGTTACTTTGAGATATGATACTTGTATATTTGTTTCAAGATAGAGCTAAAGTGTTATGTATCAAGTGCCTGCAGGAAACTGCTCCAAGCGGTAGTAATAACAAAGACTTTAGTGGATAATGAATAACGAACAAAAACGAAGAACTTTTCGCGTCAGCCGGGAATCGAACCCGCATTTCACTCTTACCGGGAGCGCACGCTCTAACCCGTTGCACTACTGGCGCCCATTTTGCTATCACTGTTTCTACGCTACAGCGCATTTGTCTGTCAAGCGGTCAAATAGAAAGGATTCGGTTTGATCATTCAAAGCGAAAAAGTACAGGGAGTTCGTGCCAACGCAACAACTTCGGTTAGATCAACTTTTGATCGTCAAGAGGGTTTCCATTCCAGTTTTATTGTCTATTACAACGGTACGTGTGAGTTGTGAAGACCCTAATTTTCTGTTTATCGTTGGAACTACAGCTTTTTCTGTTTATCGTTGGAACTACAGGAGAGCGAGCTCCAGAAAAGGCCTTGTTAAGAGAAAAAAAGAGCGAGGAAAGCCCAGTAATCACCATCCTTTCACTCTTATTCTATGTTTTGTTGTTATTCGACGTTATCTCGTTATTCACTCATACAGTGTGGCCTAATTCTCTGTTTTGTATCATTATATTCTTCCGTTTTTTTACACAAATAGAAGGAACCTTCTTCCTTCCCAAGCCACGTACGTGGATTTTAATTTGTTTTTCAGATGCCTTGTAAAGACAGCGAGAGCAGTTCGTCGAGCCCCAAAGAATTGACTCGTGAAGACGAGTCGCTCTCCAGTAATGTGGTTGTTAACAAATATCAAATGGCAGCTCAAATGGTCAACGAGATCCTCAAAGTGCGTTCTTTTCGAATGGTATTCATTGCGCGATAAAACTGAGTGGGAATGCTGTGGTGCAATGGTAGAGGTGCTGTGTGTCGCACACGTGGTCGCCGGTTCGAGTTAGCGCTCATGGCTCACCAAGCCATTCATCCCTCCGAGGTTGGCAAAGTGCACCAGACTTGTCTGGAATGATAGGCAGCACCGACATGTGACAGCGGTTTGCCACCGCAAGTCATTGAGGAGGCCCGATACGCATTCAGTCACCTGAAATGAAGCTAAAACTGAAGACGAATGCATGGCATATCCCCTAGGGATTTGTCAACGCCGAGAGCTCTATCATTTTGTCCTTCATTCGTTGTAATTACTTGACCAACTGGATTAAGACGTGACAAATTGGCATACGGGTCGTTAAAGGATAAAGGATAGAGCTCTCGGCGTTGATCAATCCTTGAGGGATGCGCCATGCATTTCTCCTCAATTTTTAACTTCGTTTGAGGTGAGTGAATGCATATTTGGCCTTTATAATGACTCACCATGGCCTCCTGCTGTATCGAGTCAGTGCTGGTTATCCTCCAAGACAAGCTGAGACTAGTCCGGTACCAATTCACCTATCTCACAGAGATGTATGGCTTGGTAGGCCGTGAACGTGAGATTGAACCACCGACCTTGTGTGCGACGTAGAATACTCCTAACCGTTGCGTAGCATGCTCTCTACGGATCGTTACGCATTTAAATTTTCTTTCCCTAGATCGTCTTTCTTTACCAATCCCTTGTTCATTTCCTAAAATGACTGCTATGGCATTCGTGATATCAAGTAGGGGAGCGGAGGGGACGTTCCCCAGTCTAAGCCCTTCTCATTTTTCATTTTACCTCTCTCAGATTTATGAAGACTGAGCCATGGTGATCGACAATAGTTCGCACATTTTTTTTTGTTTTTGTTACCAATAATGTGCATTGGAAGCACGAGTTGCGCAGTCGTTAGGGGTGCCTTGCGTCACACACGTGGTCAGTTCATTGATGGTTCAATCCCGCACTCCCACGGCTTACCAAGCCTTCCATCTCTCCGGAATTGGTGTATTGGAGCCAGACTTGTTTGGGAGGATAGCAGCAGTGACTTAGTAGGCTACTGCGGGTCATTGTAAAGGCTTTCTATGCATCTAATAACTTCGATGCTAGATGAAGACGAATGCATGACTCATTTCTCAGAGATTGATCAACACTGGGAGCTTCATTCTATATTCTTTACTAGTGTGCATTTGGAGATTAGGATCTATATATCTACCACTTTTTTGGTGGTTTGTCTCACGACTTTTCGATCTTAGAACTTTACATCACTTTAGAAACTGATCTCAGAAGCGGTGGAAGGTGTTGAAGTCGGTTACCTTTGCACGCTAGGCGATAATCTGATTTTGGAGAAGACTTCGAAAGTTTTCATAAAAGGGAAAGACATTACAAAGGTATGCAAGCTTTTTTTTTCTTGATTTACCTTGTGGTTTCTCAAAAACGTGGCTAATGTTTTGTTTGTCGACATGTAGGGTATTGCGATGCCCACGTGCATTTCTGTGGATCACTGTATATGTCACTTCTCTCCACTTCGCTCCGACCCTCCGACTAAGTTGAAATTGGACAAATGGTCAAGATGAATCAGTTTTTTAGAGTTATCGATCAAATCAGGTATTTCGGTAAGATATTCTGTAATGTTAGTGCTTATGTAAGATAGATACTTATGAACGAATTATGTTTTGCTCATCATTTTTTCCATTCGAAAATCAAGAAATTAACTCGGATTTTCTTGAGCAAATAAAACAGTATTTAAAAAAGTCCATCGAGCATGTTTTCTTTATGTTTTAACTATAAGTGAGTTGCAAGAGTTATACAAATGTTTCAGATCGATCTGGGTGTTCATATAGGCGGTTACATAGCTACAGCGGCTCACACTATTGTTGTTGGAGCTTCTCCAGTGAGTATGACTTTTGTTTACAGTTGAGAATTGATTACATTTTTGATTTCTAGATATGGCATGTTCTAATCTTTCTTTGATGTCTATTCGACCTTTAGCTGACTTTTAGGTGTAAATTGCTTTCACAGCCTCAATCGCTCATAATTCTTATGGTTTAAGTTTACCCAGTTTCATTTCAATTCGGTGTGCACTTTGATGAGGCACTTTGGTTCTGACTGGTAACTGTGAGTCAGTTGTAATGTTGTCATCCTCACCTTTTCCTTAGAGTCTCTGTTAACAAAGTTCTCTTGGCATCAAAATTGTTAACTTGATCATTTCTCTTTGGTTTTTGAAGAAGTCTTCACCGAGTGAAACACTAGCACATAGTACGAAGTTTTCCAATGGACTCGTATTCGTAGGTGTCTTTGCTTCTTCCTTCGAGAGAGATTTTTATATTCTTATTGAATACTATTCAAATGCTGCCATCTAATCCACTTTGAGTGAAATGAGATGATGTGAAGTTGACAGCAATCGTCATTTCCTGTATAAGAGATCACGTCGTCGCGTAAATGCTGATTATCAGATAGTTTTGTAAGATGTCCTGTCGTGTTGTTAAGGAACTTTATAGCTAAATATTTGACAATGTTGAGTGCTATACAAAACTTTGAGTCTCTCACGGGAATCGCACGCGCATCTCGCCCATTACGATGGCGAGGGCTAATCTTTTGTAATGCCGGGCTTCCTGTATTGCCAGTAGTGTGTTAGCGATACAAGCTATCGATCTATCTGCGACCAACCGTAAGAGGTATCTAACGAAGTTGTTGGGCGAAGAATCCCACTTGTTGAATAACTTTTTTTTTCGGCGATAATGCGATGGAAGGCATACTGGCATCAAGTTCATTTTGAATTCTACATCTCTCCTAAATCATAAAAAATGTCGAAATAGATGAGCATTTTTTTTCTTTGAAGGCTTTACGGTTCTCAAAAGCCAATGAGTTCTGAGTGTATTTAGTTTTATTGTAGGGGATTTTTCCTGTCCCCGTGGCACCAATCTTACATTCGGCTTAAGATTTGTGTGACTTCTTCTTCTAGTTATTTCTCAGGAACTTTGATAAGTTTTATATAAAACAGTTGTATCGATTTTATGATCAGCTTGTTTACAGAATTGATCATGATTTAATTTATACAGAAATTTATGGGAATCACTCACTTCTGTTTACAGAGCAATTTTTCACATGGTTGAGAAAAAGTGAAAAGATTAGTGCAGTTTTTCGTGCATCTGTGAGAATGCTTATGTTGTTTTCTAATTTCGAGATGTGGAGGTCTTAAACGTGAAGACTACGTGGTATTGAAGATAGTATTCCGTAGTCTCAATTGGTATTATCAATCTGACTGGTTATAGATGAAACAATTCCCTCGCTTAATCAACTTTCTATTAATCTTGAGGCAGATTCATCAGTTCTGTGTGCTTCCTTCATAAGCAAGTACGAGTGTTTCTTTAGACAACGCTCAAATTTCTGTATACCTTATAGTTATTTTTGAGCCATGCATGTGTACTGTTATGGGCGCTTATAGAGCTCGATACGTGTTTTGGCCTTGGGAGCTTCGTCACTTAGGCAGAACCCTTCGTCTTAGCCAATCTTCTTGGGGGAAATCCAACTCCTTACATAGAGTAAGCAACGACGTACTATTTACACGCTTCATTAAGTGAAAATATCACTTGTTGGGAGTGTCGTACACTCGATTGCTCTTGACTGCTAAGGTCAAATATATCATACCTTTCGTTCCGAGTGTTCCTTGCACTACGCCCAGTTTTCATAATTAGTACGTCTTCGCCCACTATGTAAGGGGGTTGGGTAGTCCTCGAGGAGGACTGACTAAGACGAAGGGTACTGACCAACTGACGAGGCTGCCAAGGCCGCGTCACGTGTATAGGGCTCTATAAGTGCCCATAAGAGACCACATACATGGCTCAAAAATAACTATCAGACAGATATAGCTAAAACAGCACTAGTAATAATACAATAGCTGACGTTCCAACCACATCGGCTTCTTCAAAGCCGTACAATTATCAATCGCGCATCTGCTTATCATAGAAAAATACTAAGTGGTGGACGAATTTTGTTACAAACAGTGTTTGTCTCTATCAGTATGCTTTCAACTTTGGCGCAATTCAGCTGTACTCCTTTGTTGTCTTTGTTTAGTTCTTTATTGGAAATTGCATTTTCATCGGTATCAAGAAGTCTGTAGTCTCAATTTCTTGTTAACCAGCAGTTTTACATCGATATGGACCCCTTGTTTATCGCCAGTGGCACTTAGAGAAAGGAAATTTTTGGAATTTTTTTTTTGAATGCCCAGCTCAGTGGTTCATGATCAAAGAAGATATCTGTCAGCTTATTGAAGTAAAATTGTTTATTTGAAACAAATGGACTGTCCCCAGATGGACATTTTTTTCTGCATAAGAATTCGACTGTTGGCCATCTCGTGCATCGCCTTAATTGCTGGCAGTTTCAACAATTTCACTGTTGAAAAAAAAGGAGACCAGGAAATATTTTCTGAAATGGAAGAAACAGAATGAAGCTGTCATGGAAATTAGTGATAGAGGAAATAGAGGGATTTTGGCTGTGATAGAATGGCGGTAGTTAGATTGAGTGAAATAGAGGACTTGAGGAGTGAAATGGCAATGAAGACGTTGATTATGTAGATGGTTACAGTCCGACGTATCCAACATTACTTTGATGTCGTTTTGTGGAAACTGGGTTTTGTTTTACAATGATTTGTTGTGTAACGCAAATGAAAGTTTAGTCCTTTGAGGTGCATAAACAACTTTGCTAGCAATTCTCTGGTATTCAAAGGAAACGACCATGCGTGTCTGATGTATAATTTTTACTCTGTGCGACTAATAATGAACATATTGAGATCTTCCAAACTGCAAAAGTCACGGGTGCTCATGCTGTGCTTCTAAAGGCCACCTGTGATGCCATGGAGGTAGCAATTCGTATGCTTCAACCCGGTAACAAAACTATGGACATAGCGACTGTAATCGATAAGGTAAGTTAGCTTTCCTTTCCATTATTCTAAATCAAGTGTGTCATGCATAAACCATTCGTAGCAGTAAAATTTGTACTTTCTTCTTTTACGCTGAACTCTGATTGTTTATTAGCACCTTTGTGTGCATTAACCATCGAATTAGCTGGAAGTTGCCTGATCATGTCCGCCTCTACTGCACTTCAGAACACTAGCAATTTTACCACTTGATGTGGTATACGCGGTGGTAATTGTATAAAAAGTCATATCGGCATCTGGATTTGGTGGATATGAAGGAGCTTGCTCTGTTAGTTCAGTGCTAAATAGTATGTGAAAACATGAGAAAAGATTCGAATTGGAAATTTTTGTTAAATTTATAAGCACATTTGTTGAAATTGTCGTGAATGTTTTTCCAGTGAAACTTCATTTTTTTTCTACCACGCGTATAGTAGTAGATGGCTCGTACTGGCAAAAACGCCCCCATATCCAGCTCGAATTCCAACCTGAGGCAATACAATGAACTTAATTCTTGACTAGTAGTAATCTGTGGGGTACCAAATCTATACATCAAGTAAGGCTAGCTGCGAGATCAAATGAGACATATAGCTTCCTTCTCGGGAATTGTTCCTCACAATTTATAATATTCCGGAAAATCAATCTTTAATCATTTCCTTGAAGCTGCTTTTTTCTTTGCTTGATGTCTAAGACATCATTTTTGTTAGATTACTGGTGGTGATGGCGAGAGGGTAGCCGAGTGATTAGTGGCACACGTTATCAGGAAGTGGTGATGGCGAGAGGGTAGCCGAGTGATTAGTGGCACACGTTATCAGGAAGTTATGTATTGGTTCGACTCATCCCGCACCACTCCCTTGCAATTCGCTTGTGAACTCCATCCTGGCTAACTTAGAGATTGCTATCTCTGCCTGACCAGTATGTAGTACGATGTTGATGAATAAGAGAAATCATGCAAGCGATGAATGCGAGGAGGCAGTTGAACGCTGGAAATACGGAGATCCGCGCATAAATTGTGAAGACGGATCGTATGGAATAAAATTCAAAAATAATTTGATTGTGATCAGTTGCCGCAACACGTATGAAGCGTATGTGATCCATGATTTCACAAATGTGTTGATCTATTGTGAATGTTTTGATATCAATTCAAGGTGTCTATCGCAGCAATCTACACATATTTAATTTTTGCGAAGTCGTCAGGAAGAAAAAAGTACACATGAGACGCCTGTAAATTTGATGCAGTAAATTCATCGAGAATACTTGGTTTATATGAATGTTCATTTGTGGAAGCAGTTTTATAACTTCGAATTTCCGTCATTTCTAGGTGACTGAAGGTAGTCACTATAGTGAAGCTTTCCAGGTGGCTGCAGATTATGGTGTAGTCCCCATTGAAAATATGGTGTCCCATCAGTTGACGAGAGATTAGATAGATGGCGAAAAACAGATCATACAAAATCCAGGTGAAAAGCAACGAATGGAGATGGAAAGATTTACGATAGAGAAACACGAAGTCTACGCTATTGATATTCTGTTTTCCACTGGTAAAGGTAAGAAGCAGGAGAAATTTTTACGCTATGTTTAGGTTTACTTATTGTCTTGTAATTCCACTCTCACATCCTTTATGGTATGGACAATTTACTATCCGTACACAATTGATTAGTCCTTTGAATTTCGTTCTTTAAAAGCTCCATTTTCCTGGTCTGCACTTTTCTATTTTGGGTGGAATTCAGGGGTGGCAGGGCGGTTTGGCTAGTGTTGCGCAATATCAAGAAGATATCAGAATACAAGGTGTTCGTGTGACTCTTTCAACACTTCTAATCATATGGGAATGCTTCAACTTGGTTATTCAAAAGATTGCAAGGTTTGACCCTACTATTATAGTAGGTTGGGAAAAAAGTACTGAGAAAATGTTTGTAAAACATGTACTAATGCATCGATCACATCCGAACAAAGACAAAACTATTAGTAAAAGTACTCCCCTTCAACTTCAAGCACTTTTCGCGACCTCTTTCTGCCACGTAGTTTTCCCAGCTATGACTTCGCCCCAAACCAGATTGAGGCGTTCACTTGCCACCGTAGCATTTGAACGCAACAGCCATTCGTGCATCATCAACAGCCTAATATGCTCGCTTGGTAACTCCATCTTGAAATAAGTAGACAAATTATATACCAGTCAACGCGAGAGAGGACAAACTTTTCATATGAGCCTAAAAACACAAAAAATGGCCGACGCGCAAAAAAGTTACGGGCATTTTCTCAGAATTTTTTCCACAACCTATTACTACGACATTCATGAACAAGATGAAATCTCAGGCAGCGGTTGAAACTATACGCGGAATGTATGTTTAGCACAATAAGTACGAGGAATTTAGGATTATTAGAAGTACTGACGCCCACGCAGTAAAGTGTGATAGCGGATTGTGTGATAGAAGAAAGCTTAAAATTCTGTTGTTTTCTTCTTTTCTCCTTAGGAGCTGTACAGTAGAGCGAATGTGTAAAAAATTCTGTGGCCCTTAGCTTTCCTAGGTCCTACTAGACATATGGACTGACTTTAGTGCACATAGACATGTTGCTGCTTGAATTTTCTGTCTGTTCATTTAGTGTCAAGGTCGACACAAATTGCTGTTGTAGAAACATCATGGCATAAATGTACTCCGAACAGTGCTTCTCAGTGGAAACGTCGAGTTTTTTCTCAGCTTTAGTAATCTAACCAAGTGATAAGCACTTGCTTCACATTGCGCTTCGACATCTAAAAAGCTAAAAAGACTTTCCACCCATAATCAGATTTTGTGTTATCAAAGGGTGAGAGAAGAGCACATGTGGCGCAGTGGCCAGAGGCGCTACCACTCAAGTGAATGGTAATCAATGGTCGACGGTCGATGGCTCAGTCCTGCGCATAAGGGTTCATCAACTTTCCATCCCTCTGAGATCGGTGAATTGGCACTAGACTTGACTAGGAAAATAGCAGCACTGGCTTGATACATCAGTAGGACACCGAGAGTCGTTGTGAAAGACAGTATGCATTTAGTCACCTCAAACGATGCTAAATGATGACGAGTTCATGGTGTATCCTTCAGGGTTTGATTAACGCCGAGAGCCTCATCTTTTTATCCTTCAAAGGGGTAGGGTAGGCTTTATTGCTGGATACTCTGAATTTCTCTATCGTCAAGTTCCCGAACAATGAGTGCATATATATTATTTTTAGGCAAAGCGAAGGACATGGATACTCGTACCACAGTGTTTAAAAGAAATGAGGATATACAATATTCGCTGAGACTGAAAGCTGCGCGAGCTTTAATGAAGGAGTGTAAAGACAGGGTACTTTTCTGTTCGTTCTCTTTATTTTGCCAACATTTTGCTACTTATCTCGAACCGAAATCCATCCCACCACTTCTCGTCAAGGCACTCGGCTCCACATGTCACCTTTATGATTGTGAGATTACTATCCTTGGAAACTCAGCAATACTGTGCTATTGTACAAGAATGAAGATCGGCCAATATCTTTCAATCTGCTTGTTGTCAGTCGCCTATAAACTTTCCACTCAAGTTATCCTAACAGGATTAGCAGAACACTGGTTGAAGGATAGCCATGCGATGAAGCAAGGTTTAGGAAATGATTCAGTACTATAAACCCATCAACGCGATGACGAGGTTCACTGAAGTTTTGCTAGAGTGCAAGAAACCGCTTTGTCTCATGTTTTATCGGGTTAAAGAAAGCCTTGAGGCAGAAACAGTGTAGTAGACAAAGAATATTCGTGAATTATGTAAGTATTTTGCAACCAAAATTCCACAACACAAGAGATATATAAGCTTGAGATAAGGATATGTGTACAGAAGAACATGGGGGCATAAATAGATTAGGAAGAGTGTAAAAATTTCTTTGAATAAATCGAGAAAAATCTATATATGTTATCGAATGCCGATACCGAATCCACTACGTGCTGCTATCTTACGGCTGCTCGAACAAATCAAAGACAATTGATGAACGAGAGTTTATGTCGGATGGATTTTTTAGGGTGTTAACGCAGGATAAAATGACATTCGGCATAATGGTCCAATTTTTCTCATGAAGAGGCTAGAAGAAAGATGTGTTGCTTAACAAATCCCTGCAGCGAGGAGTACCCACTGGATTATTCTAGATTACCCTAGCACGTGATGGGGAACCGGATTACTCTAGCACGTGATGAGGAAAAGTGGAAGTATCACTGGTATCCGCTCACTAGACGAGCAACGGGGTAACAGGTGATGCAGGTGACCTGCTGTAGAAATACGTCCGTATATTCGGTGCCAGTCCAAGAAGTCGAAGGGAAAAAAATTTTTACTCCATAAATAACGTTCCGAACAATCAATGATCTTTATCGAGTCTTATGAAAATTTTCAGTTTGGAGTGATGCCATTCACTCTACGTGCTTTTGACGATGAAGTAAAGGCGAAGATGGAAGTTGTTGAGCCTGAAAAGCATGGGCTCCTCCGTCCATATCAGGTGAATTGTTGTATTCTCTTAGTTGAAGAAATTCAGTTCTACTTTGCTTATGTTTATGTTGTATGAACGGATGGTTTTGATAAAACTTTAACCTAGGTGTTTTACGAGGCAGCTGGTGAGGTAGTGGCACAGTTTAAAGCCACAGTGTTGATTATGTCAAATGGGCTGTTGAAAATTGCTGGGCTTCCTCTCGATATGAGCGTGATTGATACAGATGCAAAATTGAAGGTAGGGTATGCCACCATGTTTGTGTATTGTAGTTCATGGAGATGTTTGCAATTATCTGCAGTTCTATGCTCGCTACTTTTTTGATATCGGAAAGCATTTTTTGGAGGGGCTTATTTTGCTAGATGATGACTTTACATTAGGCTATTAGTAAATATTGAGGAAATTCAATTTCGCCAAATCCAGTAGTGTGCTTCTTTTTCAAAAATGCTTTACTGCATTGTAGCGGCAAAAATAAAATTAAGCTCCACACTCGACGTGTTTCGGTGTTTTTTTTTTTTAATGAACATAGCTTTTCTCCCAGATTCGTAGTTATCATTCGATAGCGTAAACTTGGTGATTTCAACACCATACTTGTTTCTGAACCGACCTTTTTCTATTGCGCTTGACAGGTAAAATAAGATATAGTTTCACCCATATCGCGCTTTTGTTATTGGCTGGGGCACGTGAGTGACTGTTTATTGATTACGCAACGCGATTTTCGTTATCAAAGTCAGGGTTTTTCTGCGCTTTGAAAAAAATATTTCTGGGCAAAATAAATGACTCTGACGCTTCAAGATTTCCTTTGCACTTCTATATGCTTTTCTTGCCCAAACATGGATTGCTTAGACCTGCAATTATTAGCGAGTTTGCGTGGAAATCTAAAATGAAGATAAGAAGCTTAACCCACATGATGATTGAATAGAACTCGACCTACAATACAATACAAAAAACCTAATAATCTCTATGATACGGAAAAAATTTTCAAATATATAAAGAAAGTACGCGTGATAACGCGCGCTGTGTTTGAAACGCAATTTCTGTCACATACACCGCTGTAGAAAGTTTTTCAAGAAAAATATATTTTTAAAATCTCCGAGATTTAGGCTTTCAAATGAGTACTAGAAGTCAGATAATAAATGTTTGTCCATCAAAAAAGGTCATCTCCAAAAAAAGCTTTCCTATGACAAAATAGTACTAACCTGTCTTATGAAATAATTTACTCGAAACACATGTTTTTTCACTGTGATCTGCTTGAAATTCGTTTTTAATTGTGTGACCATCGATTTTTCATTGCTGTATTTTTGAAGGATGCTGAGTTGATTGCAACGTTAATCTCGCAACTGAAAAAGAAGAAGAAGAAACCTGAGAAAAAGACGTTTCTGTTGACCCGTTCAAATTTCTGAACCAGTAGCAGCTAAATAATGTTTACATATGAACTGTTGTTGACTCATGAAGGTGATTTCTCACAAGTCGAGTTATGTGTTTCTGTTGGTCATGTGTTATTCGGTAGCTATTTACATTTTGAAAATGCTTCAGTAGTGTTTACGATTACACGAATTCCATTTGGTTTGTGAAACTATTACGCTTTCAGCGAAAGTTGCATAGTTTCATGAACTTGGTTCATTCAGTACTCAACTCGCTGGACTGTATATCGCATTATGGTTATTTGTGGATGTATGTGTTGGCCACTAATTTACGTTCCAGATACATTTGCGTTGGGGATACTTTCATATTCGCCTCATTTATCCGTCTTTTTTTCATACGAATGCCATCAGTGGTGTGCTGCTTTTCAGCACCCACCCTATAAACCGATTATGTTTCCCCGCTGATTCTCGTTGTGTTTCACCTTCATACCCTTTGGTTACAAGTATTGTTATTGTTTTTCTGATTCCAGTCGTTCATCTTGCTGTATGAAGTTCAATATGTATGAGTGTTTCTAAAGATATTATCATATGTGATTATTTGGAACTAGAATCTTGAATAGGAGCGTTGACATAATCGAAGGATTATAGAGGGATAGGCATGTGTACTTTCAGCGTGGTACTCGTCATCCTCACAAGGCTTTGTCCAGTTTCTCGACATTGTGTGAGACATAATCATTAAAGGGAAGAAAGTAGTGTTCCACCATGGCTTGGAGTTGTAGGATCCCACGTCGATAATAATGAGGAAGGGTTCTGTGATAAACTGGCGGTAGGCTCATTATTGGCCAAGAGATTTAGGATCAGAAGCACGGGAAAATGTTGGACTTGTGACCGTTTGTGGAGGGAGATAAGCAGAGGAATTTCAGATTGTTTTCAAATTTCTGGTAGCTCAGTATTGGTCGGGTAATTAGATTGAGCTACCTCTGAAAATATGAATTTTATACTACATATATCTGATATGTAGAGAGGGTGTATGCTGCCATGAAAACTTAGATGAAGTTAAGTGCAGTTTTGGAGCTTGTAGTTCATAACAAAGTGTTTACAAACAATGAGGTAAGTGAATTCGAGTTCAAGCTAAGTCTGTTTAAGCTATTAAAATGTGTTCTTCTCAATCAAAAATATATAGCGGAATGGATTAAGCTGCCATTGTCAGAAACGGTCTGCTGAATATGACTAAAAGAGAAGGCATTCGGTGTCTATCTATCGTTTTTCGATGCCTAATTTTCTTCTCTAGGCAAAACACGAAGTGTTACATTAAACTTTACTTCACAGCTGACGTTTCGCCAGTTCGCCTTCCTCAGAGCTTGGTAAGGTCAAATTGTCCGCAATCTAATCAGTTAAACACCTCCATTACTTCTTCAGAAAAAATCACTAGACCTGGATTTCAATCGCACCAAGCACAAAATCAACGCTCAACACACTCACCGCTTTTTATATGTGTTCCACTGAATGATCCAAGTAGAGATAACCGGAACGAGAGACACATAGGCCCGTAATGCACCCTACCCATCAAAACAACAGTCTTATATACTGGCTCATATCACAAGTGTTTACAAGGCATTCCTCTCTGCGGTTTATGGTAGGATTGGTCGTTTTAATCCAAAACGCTTCTAAGATCTTTCGCGCTGATGTTTTCTGCTCCTGCGCAAGGATGGTAACTTCGATTTCAAAATCAACTCCGTCGTGCTTCTGTGCTCTATGCGTCCCTAGCGTGGTGTTCCGTCTATTAAGACGCTTGTCAGCTCCGTCTATTAAGAACGCTTGTCAGCTAGGTGTTCTTCTATGCGTGCATAGAGCGGCCCACCCCTTTCGCCAATATATTTATCACTTCATGCTTTGCAAGAGATTAGGTAGACTGTACCTACGCTCATCAATCACCATCTCTGCCGTTAGGACATATTTTACAATCTTCCCTTATACAGAGACGGTCATATAAGCGGTTGCCAACTAGTTGGCGTTTTAACGTATTCGTTGGTAATTCAATAATGGCCACCAATTACTCTAAACCCGCCCTTTTCAAACAGCGCTGTATAGCTGTACTAATCTCATTTGAAAATAACGGGAGGATGAACGGGACTTTCCTTTCATTCGAGTTTTCGTTCGGAGGCGTATTATTTCCTCTAAACCTAAGCCGAGAGGCTACAAATTCATATCCATTAGAAGTGGCTATTTCCCGAGTCAGTTTCACGGATTCTACTCTCTCTCCTCCCCGGTAAATACACTGGCTGCTCTTCGAAACATGTTTTTTACCAACACCTTCTTCGTATGTGAGGGATGGAGAAGAAAGAATGAACCTGTATATTAGGATATAGGATAGGATAGGATACCAAATCTAGGTCTGGTGCTTTTTTTTTTCAAAGGAGTAATGGAGGTGTTTGACTGATTGGCTTGCGGACAACTTGACCTTTCCAGGTTCTGAAGAAGGTGAAGTGCCGAAACATCAACTGTGAAATCTGTTTTGCATCAAAAAGTAGTGAATTATTGATAACTGAACGCTTACTTAGCTGTAATAATTACGTAACCATTGATACTAATTGACAGTACAAAGCCTGCCACAAAGCATCGTGGTAGGTGATCGTACCAGGAACCTTTTCCGTTATGGCCGGGAACACCAAACACTCAGGATAATGGACTGCTCGTCGTGCGTGCAGCGGGGAAGCGCTAGCGTCGTGACCCTGTCGGACTTAGAGGGCTAGAACAATCTTTTGCTGAATAATCTTATCATTCAACTTGCCACTATATCAAAACTACGAAAAAAGCAAGGCCGCTGGTTAGAATGTAACAGCTAAAAGTGAGAATATAATCCCTATGAAGAATAACCATTTTGGAAAAGCACCATATGTTCATTAAATCGGATGCAAAGCAATCTGCTTCCAGCTGCGTTACGACTTGCAACATTGGGCTTACTGGGCCCACACTCTAACGAGTGAGATAAGGCGGGTGCTGCTTCTAGCACACATGTACATGTGCCAGCTTGACAAGTTTTGAATGTTTGAAGCTATTTGCTAGATAATTTTATAATTCGACACAGCGGAATTAAAACGACAAAAGAGTGATGTTATCAATTGGAATGCAAATCAATTGGAAAAAGTAAAAAACGAACGGATGGTTCACACGAATATGACCACCTTGACAAAGTGTGACTACGTCCATGAAGTTAGGCGCAAAACCTTTGCCGCCAGCAGGGGTCGAACCTGCGACCTTGGGCTTATTAGACCCACGCTCTAACCGACTGAGCTATGGCGGCCTCAATATTTTGCTCCACAAGTGAGTCTGTCAGCCATAAGTAGTGTTCAGTGTTTATGGCCGACCATTTGTAAAATAGCCCCATCATACGACCACCAAAAACAATGGATGAAGCCCTTTACGTCAAACAATTCCTGAGAGATGCGAAGATTCCTGAGAATTCCATTAATCTTGCGCGCCGCTTCACTAGCACTTCTCCTGCGCACCATTCGTGCATGAGTAGCAAGAGAATTTGCTCCCACATCTCAATCTTAAAGCAAGTATAAGCAAATTGTATAACAAAATGTTCACAAGAAAATGCACAATATAAACGACACTAGATAATTCAATTTTATTGCAATATTCGCTTCAAAAAACAAAGCGGCACGAACTTTTCGCGCAATCCATTACTTATTAATGCTGAGGTATATACTCTTTTTGTATTATTGGAGCAGTTTTAGTCCTTGGGGGAAGAAACGAGTTAAACCGTCATGCTTTGGAAAAACGTCTCTTTATGATCAATGCAAATACTCAGCTATCGAGTTCCTTCATCTCTTTGTTTCTAAATTCACATTTACTATAAATGAAAATGGAATGGTCCTGTGTTGAAACTTAGAGGACCTTAACCTATGCTGAATGTATGAGATGGTTGCTAAATTATCGCGTATTCTCTAGGAAATCATAACATTTTATTCCAGCAGGCACTAGAACGTACACCGTCACCGGCTTTACAACTTTGCCTGTCGGCATGGTTTACGCTGACATGCCAGATGTTTCTTGTCAACTTCCTGGCATTGCTACTAGAAAGGGAGAAGCCCAGGCATTTGTGGAACTTCTTGTGATGCAGAGAGTACGTTGAAATCTCCCTTTTCGACTTTTTCCTAAATTTTGCATGACAAATCACCAATTTCCTAACAATTTGTGGGCCTTCTGATTTACAAATTGTATTGCTTTACGCAATTTGGACGACAACGCTGTAAAAAAAAATAGCATCTACGGAAAAATCTATTCTTTAGGTCTTTGATGTTCTCCAGAACCAAGCTCGTAATGCACTCCTACCTGAACCTGTAATCTCTGCCATTTTGGACCAACTTACTGTGAACGTCACCTACGGGCCAATGCAATGTCAGAGAGTTGTTCTTGATCTAAACATGGATATTTGTAAGTCATCAATATTGAACATCCATTAGGAAGGTTGCTAGTCGAAATATAACGCGCACCGGAAGTCGAACCGTATTCAAAATTTCCCCGAAATAAATTACGCCTTCTAAAAAACTGGCAAAAAAGTCCCGGAATATTACGTCATTTCATAAGTTTCGGCACTACAGCAATAAATACCAGACTGATTGATCAAAAGTAATCAAAATATCATGATTTTGATATCGTTGGACTACAGATTTTCTTGGCACAACTTGCCTTTACTTACTTTGATCTGAACCTGCAAATTCGCTTGTTACATCTGTACAAACGGCGGGTGAAGGAAAATGCTAGTGAAGCTGCACGCAAAAGTAATGAGGCTTCCTATAAACGGCCCAAGGGCGACTGACCGTCTGAAACTTTTCTCTGCAGCTTTGAACTTCGCTCCTTGTTAACGGTCTCCTGTGCAGCGATATCATCGCCATTAGCCTCAGTAATCTTGTGCATCTTTTCACTAACATCTTCTCCTACGAGCTATTCGTGTTCGAGTAGCGAGCGATTTTGTTCCCAGGGCTGCTCCATCTTAGAGCAAGTGTGGGCAGGTTATATACCTTCGCAAGAAAATTCTCAATTAAACCATGCTGAAATCATGGAGTTTTAGTTTTTCTGGTTGATAAGTTTTGTGTTTATTGATCTATTGCGAAATTTGTGGAACGACCCAATATGATGAGAGGCCTTATAGTGACATTAAAATTTTTTTTGGATTTTTCTGAAGCTGTTTTTGCCTACAAGCTCTTCTTCATTCTTTCTGACATTGATATAGTATGTTAAAAAAATTAATGCTTGAAAGTGCCGTCGGCTCTATCATTTCTCGCACTTTCTACATATGCTTTTTCAACTTTTTTTCCAAATCCTTAGTAGCTGTCCTTCGAGAATTTAAATCTTGTAGTCGAACCGATGGTTGTACGCAAGTGCATTATCGTCGGCAACAGTGACAGCAATTTGCACGGTGATGGAAAAGTGTGCAGTGAGTATAACAGCTATTCCCGCCAATTACACGTCAATCTCAAGAACTCTCGTGGTTTGAATTGTGTTTTTTCACACGACTCCGTTTTGAAACGAGAAATACTTTGTGTAGACCACAAACATCATCATGGCTACTTGGTCGAGAAAAATGTGGCATCTCATACATTCGTCCTCATCTAGCACGGTCTAAGGTGATTGTAAGCTTATCTGGCCTTTACAAAAAGTCAGAGCTGCTATCCTTTCAAACAAGTCATCTACGAATTCACCGACTTTGGAGAGATGGAAGGCTTGGTGAGCCTTTTGTGCAGGTTCGAAATAGACTTTTGACTGGGTGACCACTTGGACGTCGCAATGCACCTCTTACCACTGCGCGACTCGCCTTCGCTATGAAGATTGAAACTATATGAAGGGCTTTGTTTTTGAGAATAAAAAAAGAAGTACGAGCAAGTATCTATGAAGATAGACATCTAGAGAAAGTGTTGCGTTTACCGAGTCGCACGGTAAAAATTTTACCGCCAGCAGGGGTCGAACCGCGACCTTGGGCTTATTAGACTCACGCTCTAACCGACTGAGCTATGGCGGCTGCCGATTTATCGACAGCATGTGCATGTCATCTATAACCATTTTCAAATCTTTATAGCCGACTGCTCGCTAGAGGTTTCTTTCAACCTACCAAAACTAAAATCACAAAACTGATGGCCTACAAAATAACTGCTAGACCGTAAATCAACAAGCAAGCGCTGCTAGTATGGATAAAACACGTGTGTCAATTCCCGCCTGAGGACAATTTTATTGTATACTATTCAATCTTCTTTAATGCAATTTTCATTACCGTGTCACCGCTGGATAGCAGTATCGAGTAATTCTCAGTTATACATATGAAAAAGCTGCTGTGATTTGTTTCGTCTGCTAATTCATGTTGACTGTATTCACACTTGGCCTATCTTTGCATTCCGCCCGATATCGACACTATAGTGCACCTGAACACTTGAGTCGTGCCTCAGATGCGTCAATCAGTTGACCTCTCCACTAAACTCCAAATTCCAACTGATTTGTTTTTTGCTTCTTTTCTCTGTGCAAACTAAGTAGTAGAGCGCCACGGTGCAGATTCTCAAACTTGGGCTAAACCGTTTACCGTGATATCCTTTATATCCTTCACTCTCAAAGGAAAATGAAGACAGGTGGCCCGATGGGGGTCGAACTAAAGCCTTTGTGGTAAAAATAGAAAATGAAATGAGGAGTATGCATAGCCAAATGGTTCTGACGCTGATTACGGCAATGGGGCAAGGCCGATCCCCTTTCTCTCTCTGTACTCCCCAGCAGTCTATAAGGAACACTCAATGGCTAATCATACGCTAGAAAGGCTTGAACACGTAAAAAACTGCAAACAGATCAAATAATGAAATTATCAGAGATCGGCGTCCAGTCGATGATGCAATCCGCCTCACTTGGTTGAAGCATTTCGTTTTCACGCACTCTGCATATGATAATCCGTTAACCGCGACGCGCCCGAGAGAATTCAGTGAACACCGTGGGTTTTATATCCTTCGCTCTGAAAGGAACATGAAGACGGGAGGCCCGATGGGGGTCGAACCTTAGCCTTTGCGAGGAAAAACAGAAAAATGGATGAGGGGTATGCATAGCCAAATGGTTCTGACGCTGGTTACCGCATTGGGGCAAGACCGATCCCGTTCCTCTCTCTGTACTCCCCACCAGTCAATAACGAACATTCAATGGCTGTGTTGAGCGCATTTGCTCACATATGATTGCCGCTTTCGCGGCATTCTGTTTTTCGCTTCGATTTTAGTCGTCTATTCCAGTGTGTCCTCTGCGGACGGACACCGGACGTCCAGGGAGCGGGATCGGCCTTGCCCCATTGCCGTAATCAGCGTCAGAACCATTTGGCTATGCATACCCTCATTCCATTTTCTATTTTTACCACAAAGGCTTAGTTCGACCCCCATCGGGCCACCGTCTTCATGTTCCTTTGAGAGTGAAGGATATAAAGCCAACGGTGTTCGCTGAATTCTCTCGAGCGCTTCGCGGTTAACGGATTATCATATGCAGAGTGCGTGGAAGCGAAACGCTTCAACCATCTAAGCGTAGTATATGTAAATATTATTCGACGAGAAGCAAATTTTATGACGTCTTTCGCAAAACAGACATGGACGGTTTGACGCCATTTCTTCATTTCCATCATGCTCAGGTAATGCTAATTTAGCGCAGTGGTGAAAAGTAGATGAAGGAACAGGTTTCAAAGTTATTTTAGGTAATGTGAATAGGAGAAGAAATAGTTGGGTAATTCGAAGTTGCCTAATTGTTTGCTGTCAGGCACGAAAGTTTGTCTCTGTAAATCAAAGCTGTCTGAAAAAATGATGCCAATGCCTGCGGCTTTTCGCACAGGCTTGTCCGTAACCCAAAGCTAACTAACTCCTCTTTCTATATATAAGCCTTGGATTATTCACAGAACTCAGCATATCTTGTATATTCAAGCGATAAAGGTGAGGGAGGGTACCTATGGGAATTAGAGGGTAGACCATTTATGCGGCTTATTGGTGAAAGGCCACATACACCTGCACGTGATCGCATTAGAGTTATTTTGAGTGGCAAGAACTTGAAGGTTTCCTAAAAAGGCAATTTTAATCTAATGTTACAACGAAACAATGTTGAGCTTCACCCTCGGCGCATTATGGCGTTTCTCGAATCGCGCTAGAGCAGTGATCTCAAGATTGCCCCGTATGAGGACAATTTTTGCTATTTATTTGGAAAATTTACCTCTGCATAGTAGAAATTTTTAGATGGTCTTCATTATAATTGCAGAATGGCTTTGTTCAATCGTTTTATGTGCTTGGTTTTCTATTATCATTCAATATTGCCAAAGAAACGCTTCATGAAGCCCAGACCTAATAATACGGAGCCTTATTTTCTTTTTGCCCTTTTAGCGCTCTGCAAGTAGCTCTTCGAAATCCAAATTCTGTCCCAGAGTCATTAAAATTTAAACTTTCAAATGAACATCAAAAGTCTGCTGGGATTCGAACTAAGATCCCACTCTTTCCGCGAACGCGTGCTGAACGTCGGACTACCGACGCCCGTTTTCCACTGTTCTCTTCTACGCCACAACGCATTATCTGTCAACGTGATTGATTATTGAAATCCAATATCTGTCAGGAAAAGTGGGCTAAATGTCGATAGTGATTGTCCATGCCAGACCGTAGACGGCTGGCTGTTGACGGATTAACGTATTGCACTGTAGAAGGACAGGTGTGCAAAACGGGTGTCGTTAGTGCAACGGTTCAGCACGCGTTTTAGGAAAAACTGAGATCTGGGTTTGGGCCCCAGCCGACGCAAAAGTTCTTGCCTATCACTCTAAACTATTGGGTTTATAGCAACATCATACCACCGCAATACGCGGTCAAATGAAATGTATTCTGGTATCAAAAGTCTGTTTAGAAGCTATCCACAAACCTTAGACGGATAAAAATGACCTTCGATTTTAAAATCTAATCATAATTTCGCCGCTAAAGCGCTCTAGAGAGGTTTTTTCAGAAAACAAGCACAGTGTCAATATTATTGAGGTTTGAGCTATCGAATGGCAATTGAAAGTCCGAGGATGTAGCAAGCGGCCTTCTCCCACAAATCGTTGTAAGATGGATCGCGATTTATTCTTTGTTCTAATCTATAGACATATAGATCTTTATAAATAGTATCTAGGAGTTCCGAAGAATATGGCGATAGCTTCATCATTCTTCTACTTAGCGATTTCTGCGTTAATATGTACGTCTAATTTTGTTACTGTGATTTATAAATAATGTTTATATTGAACTGGTAGACTATTGGGTACAATTCTGTTATTGGTATGCACTTTTCAACTCTTTAGTTTCTTGTCTTTTTCTCAGAAATTATTAGGCATGTTCATTTTGTGAATATATCTTTTCAGTGGGGTATAACACTGAATATAAAATCATATGTCACACCCGACGAGTTTCTACGCGCTTTTCGCCGGACAGAGAATTTTCCATGAACATTTGATCAATACTGGAGAGCTTAAATTTCAGCGACTTGGATTTTTTGAAAACGCCATTAGCAGAAGCGAAAATAAAAACGAGTTTCGTCCTCGATACGTTTTTTTTCTGTGTTAGGATGTGTGAATGATTCTGTGGATGAGGTCACGCAAGAAGTCAGCAAACGACACCGAAGCGGATAGAGTTTGTGGATGCGTTTCAAAATTTTTGTTGTACTTGATAGCATAAATAGAGTTGATTCTAAAGCTAGGTCTATATTTTTGAAAAGCCACCTGGAGAGCTGGAAAGCCGGGAAGAAGATTACGCTCTGCACTTCTAAACTAGGGTCGCTTAGATTAAAACTTAGTAGCTGGTTTACGTGGCAATTTCAATGGGACCAAAGTATTAACACATGGAACGACGAAGTAAAGCTTCTTCTATAATTATATAGCGGAAGGCATTGCAATCTCTATGATGCTATGAGCCACAAATGACGGAAATATACTCGATTTTGAGTGCCAGTGTAGAACCAATGTGGAGTTTATTTCAATTATTACAGCGCACATCAGAAGCATTTTTGAAAAAACAAGTGCACCATCAAAAGTGCCGAGATCGCGATATATAATTTTTGCTGTAATTCGGAAAAGATGGACACTTCGTCCGCCTTGAGAAGAGTCTCATTTTATGAAGACGAGCAAAATTGCGTTCAAGTTAAAGTGACGATATCCACAAAGGTGTCATTACAACTGCTCCTGCCAAAAGGGCGAAGGAAAAAGCTTAAAATTTCTTCAAAAGTATAAAAACTGGGATGAAAGCATTGTTTTTTGCTTGGATGCCAACTGCTGGGTTATGGAAAAAGTCTTGAATTTCGCCGCACAAGTACTTGCATGTAATACGCTATCGAATTCCTCTAAAGTGCTTCTGACTACTTCTCCTGTGTACTTAGGATCATCTCTACTGGTACTTGGTTATCGATTACAGCTCTATTATTACACTAGCTTATCACTTATTGCATTTCCTTACATTGCATTACTTTATTATATGATTAACATTATTACTTGGGCATTTCTCTCTGTTATAAAGAATTGTACTTACTTTGGTTATTTTCACCAGACACCTCACGTTGGCACTGCGCCGAGTGAGCAAACTTTTTCTAACAGTACCCTCTTTCATTCCTCTTCATCGTACGGCCTATCATCGGCTCAGTCCTCTAGTTAGCATGCCCTTTTCTTCTTTTTGAAAAGGTCTATTTTTTGAAGTTATCTTGAGATAATATTTTTTGTTATGTAATTACCCTCTAGGTATCTGGCTTGTGGAGAACTTAAGGGGTCATATGACTTTCGGAATGTATTTGTGTAGCTCTGAGGTTAAACGTGTCCTGCAATACATACTGGATCGATCGATGACTCAGTCATGTGCTCAAGACTCACAGAGCATTCTATTTTCTTTGATGTTTCCAAATTGGTAGCATACTGTGTTGGGACGACAACAGCATTGATGTTGAAGTGTGTCGGACTATCAGATGTCATTGTGCTAGCCAAATATGGATACATCCACCTATAATAATTCTTGATAAAGTTGAATGCCTGGTGAGGCACATCCCTCAGGATCGTTCAAAGCTAAACTCTTTCATGGCTTGCACTTTTTGTTTCTGGAATGAATCTAGATGCCAAGATCAATTACCATTTATTTTGCAGTTTTCACGTATTCCAAACTGCGGCCTTCTTCAGCCTGCCATGTCGGATGCAAAATCTATTTATTCTGGCCTGTTCATTCACACTTCTGTGCCGAAATACGAATTGGAGTAATAAGGATCATATAAACTTTAGTTCCTTCTAGACCTTTGCTACCACTACTTTTGGAGATAGGCTGCTGTGGCTCTTTCCGTAAATCTGTTTGCAAATATAGGATATCGTAAAAGATCACTTGTACGGCAGCTCACCTCCTCAGCGACCACGCTTCGTTTCTGTTGCTCTTCAAGGTCACCCTCCTGGTGGTTCGTCAACGAGCAGTGACGTGCTTTCTTTGGATAATTCACTGAGTGATTTATCCTTAAATATTCTCTTGCTTATGCAATATATAAGCGTGATCAACATGAAAGTGAGGCGATTGGCTTAGATAGAGGTTAATAGGGAACTGAGCACCTAACATGATTCCTGTTTTCTAAACATTGTAGGTTCCTTCTGAATAGCAAGGAACAAATGAAAAACAAATCTCATTTGCTGAAGTGGACTTGTTCAAGGAAATGTTGATAGCCATTGAAAAGCTGAGACTTAATGCTACAGCCCCACGTCGCCGGTTCTCTAAAACAGTCGTATCTAACCCTGTGGCATCCAGATCAAAAATTATGTTTCATAATCTCCTTTCGCCATGATTTTTTTTCTACGCGCATAGTCCGCTGAAAGCCAAAAGCATATCAATGTGTAGAGAAATTTTCGTAGTATCTAACTCAATCCTTTCATCCGAACTTTTTGAAAGCGTAGCAAAACTTCCCAATCGAATAATAATATATCAATCGTCCCCCCTCTCCTCGCCCAGCCATGCCACGTCACTCTCCGCGACCATTGTCTTGTCGAATAGCCACTAAACAACCTGCCAAAGATGTGAAACTCAATCTTGATTTTTCTATTCAGCCGTATTTT
This sequence comes from Parelaphostrongylus tenuis, assembly GCA_019055375.1. Classification (NCBI taxonomy): domain Eukaryota; kingdom Metazoa; phylum Nematoda; class Chromadorea; order Rhabditida; family Metastrongylidae; genus Parelaphostrongylus; species Parelaphostrongylus tenuis. The sequence continues at coordinate 13,115 of JAHQIW010003912.1, read as the reverse complement.
TGGGAAATAAGCACATCGCTCAATCAATCAGCATTAACCTATAAGATGATTACTAATAGCTTAAGAAAGAGCTCTGCCCGACGAGGGTTAGAGCACAAATCATAGAACCAGTAGAGATCGAAAGATTAAAGAAGCTTTTTAAAAAGCAAGCACATTTTTGAGTTCTTGAAGCCTGTGCTATAGTTTGAGTACTAGCACTCTAAGGAAGGAGTTTTGTCCAGCAAAATTTAAGTGAGATAAGAGAAAAAATACATGACTCTATGAAACATGATTTTATCTTGAACGGTGCAGCGTTGTATAGGGGTGCTCCGAAGTACCGGCGACATGGGGATGTAGCCAAACATCTTAGTTTTTGAAGGTTTCTAACATCTCAATGAAAAGCTCTTCTCCAGCGAATGAGATCAGTTCTACATTTATTTCATCCTAATCAGGGAGAACACACTGTGTACACTTACACGTATAGGTTCCTGGAGGATCTGCTGCGACTGCCTGTGCATAATTTCGATTGACGACTCCACAACACAATAATGCTAGATTCATTGTTTTTGTTAATTTCTTCATTTTTGACTGTTGAATGCATATGACTAGTGCTCTTTTTGTTTTGTTCTGTGAATAAATGTTCCTAATCTTTAATTTATTAGGCTTCACCTATTACATTCTCGACCTGTTGTGGATAGCTAATTAGGTGTTTTGATAGGAGGGGGCGGTTTCCGTGCCAAGAAAGTACTCTTCCCTTTTTTCTGTGCAACTGTCTACATCCGTTCGTCAATGGGTTCCACAAGTGTAATTTAAGCCAAAGGTCGTCGATTGGATTCTCGCTGACTGCGTTTACTACATTCCTGTATGCATTGATTTTGGCATTCATCCAGTATTTGATTCCGCTTTTAATACCATCTCTCAATATGACACGCATTGCTGTGGTACAGCTCTACTTCTGTACAATTTGTTTTAGAAGCAAAAACCTTGCATATTTACCCGTTGCGGAACTCATAATAACTAAGAGTTCGCTTACACTATGGACCAAAATGCAAATACGAAGTTTCGCAGGTGATATTTCATTCGAGATCATTCAGCTCTACCGCGCAAAGCGTGTTAATAGAGTGAAAGATTAACTTGATAAACTGAGAAGGTACCTTTTTTGAGCGTCTCTTATCATATTTTATTGCACAAACATCTTTCCTTTTTGCATTCAATTCGGTTCCATGCACACAAGGTCCCAAGGGTCTTCAAATATCTCGGGCGTTGCCTCCTCAGATAGGGAATAATCTTCCAGTGAATATCGTAAAATGGTGGTCAAGACGATTCTCCTTGCTATCATAGAGACAGCCGAGCTCAGTGTGTCGGAAAGAGGTCGAGATAGGATGTTTCCTGATAGCTTGCTTTAATCATTGGAGCATCACCAACTTTAGATCTGTGGTATCTCAGTCCCGTAAAATCTTTTTTTTGTGCCATATTATCAATTATTAATCCAATGAAAATCGTTCGTTTGGAAATTTCGCTCCACTTGTGACTACGATTTCTATGCTGTATCTTACACTACCTGTGTTACTTCTTTTAAGAGCTAATGAAATGAGATAAAAGTTACCTGCAAATAATTGCACATTCTCTTAAACAGCATCGTGGACGCTCATTAGTTGCAGTTACAGCCATACGTGACCTGTAGAGAATAGAAATCGAACGCACATAAAGTTTTGATAGTGATAAATTGGAAGAAGTGATGATACTTCTAACTGCTTGTCAACAAGTCACCTTAATCGAGTAACGCGTTCTATTTGCCTTTTCAACTGCACGAGAAGGCAGGAGAGTATCTCAGCCAAAAGTGAAGCAAATGCATCCTCGTAGTAACACCATAAGTACCTACCATCAAAGCTTAGCTTAATAATGCCCTAGCAAAGATTTCAATATTTTACAAAATTAATGGGATCACCCTGCAACAATGCCGATTCTGACAAAGAGATTGGACATAAATGATATTTCGGTGCAATTCAGTTAGACGATGGCAAAATTTCAAACCATCTCGTTCTCTAGTAAGGAAGTGTTCATAGAAGTGTTAGTAACCATTCAAAAACATTAGTCTTTGTTTATAGCTCTACGTGGTCGATTTATCAAAGCACCCTGCTATCACCTGTATTACCTGTCTGTCATCCTGCTGATCGTCGAGTGACTTCAGCGGATACCAGCAACAATTCCAATTTCTCTACCGCGTGCAAGAGTAGCCCAGTGGGTCCTCCTCGCTCTAGGGATTCGCTGAGCATCATATTTTTCTTCTATACCTTTCGTATAGAAATCAGAACAACGGGTCGTTGGTATTCCTGTTGAGCGCTTGACGTCCCGACGAATTCAATCGGTAACGGCTCTCGTCTATCGGTTGTCTTTGAAGCGCATCACATGTCCGACAATCCCTAGTAACTGGAGCATTCGGAGATTTTCGTTTCCTTGAGCGTGAATGGAGCATTCAAAACCCATTCGTTCCTCATAAACATCGTTTTCGTTAGATTCGGTTGAAGACCAATCTTTCCACAGGCATTGTTGGAATCGATGAACATTCGTTGCGCTTGGCTGATGCTTGGTGTTATGAGGACGACATCATCAGAGCCAAGATGGTTTAATTGTCGACCGTCAATTTTCACTCCCACATCGTCTCATTGTAATGTTCGAAGACGTTTTGAAGGTTGGCAGTGAATAATCATGGCGAAATTCTATCGCCTTCTCAAACCCCTCTTCTTACGTCGATAGTAATATTCTTGTAGGAAGGAGATGTTTTGGCCTCGAAATATTTATGCAGCTCACGAAGGACTATAATGTACCAAGTAAGGACGCACTGATTATCCAGAGCCTCTATAACCGCTTCTGTTTCCGCTGAATCAAAGGCTTTCTTCAGATCGATGAAAGTGAGATAGAGTGATTGTTTGTACTCTGGTGAAACTTCAATGAGTCTTGTAATCGTGTGGATCTATGGTACTAAATACTTCTCGGAATCTTTCTTGATCACACGGCTATCCTTCGTTTAAAGTTCTGACAATCCTGTTTAGGATGACTCGAGTAAAGAGTTTATAGACAATGGACAACAAGCAAATTAGGCGATAACTGCATATCTTGAAGGTCTCACTCACTGGACAACAATACGGTCTTGCTGATTTTCCATTGAATTATGATCTTGCATTCAGACAGGTAGCGAGTGAAGAGCCGAGCCAAGGTGTTGATAAGAACTGGCGGTAGGTTCTTCAGGTGTTCTGGTCTAATCTCGTCTGGACCAAGTGTTGTTCTGTTCTTCACCGATGACATAGCATGTCGGATCTCGGAAGGGTGGAACGGTGGAACGACATATTCATCCTCTTTCAATTTATGTGACGGTATGAGGACAAAGCTAGCGAGGAGATACAAGTAGTACTAATGGATAATTTTCTCCATTGCCCTTCTGAAAGCTGTAAGAGGACCGTCAGGGCATCGTGCAATCATCTTGGTCTCATAATCGGCGAAGTTTCGCTGGGCTCTGCGAATGCTCTTCTCAGCTCAGCTTTTCTATAACTGCTGCTCGTCTCTCTTTGTGATCTTCTCTTATCGCTACTCCGCAGCGTTTTGCAAGTCGGACGTTAGGTTTTGGTTGCCTGTAGCTCAGGCGAGAAGCGTCCTTCGTGACTCTAGGACCTTCGGCTTTTCTAGCTCTAACGTGAAGATATTTAACAAGGCGATCGTTTTCTCCGTCGATATTGTCAACAACGGCATCTTCCCAGGAACCGACTAATGACCTGAATACATTCCAGTTTATGGTAGTTCTAGGACTTCGTTGTTTGAATTTAGCGGTTTTCTCTCCTCTTCGTGAAAAACGGAAAGTTGCGCTAAGGAGGCTATGGTCTGATCCCATGTAGAACTTAGGAAACAGCAGCGACATCGGTCGGGCAAAACCTTCGATTTACTAAGATGTGATTTATTTCGTTAGAGTACTCTACACTGGGAGAATCCCACGTCCATCGTTGAAAGTGAGGCTTTTGGAATTCTGGGTTACCATGGATGGTTTGGGTCGTCATGATAAATTCAGGTTACCTCTCACCCTGTTTATTGAATTCCAATCCGTAGGTTCCAATGTGACGTTCTTCAGACTTTCCTCTAAGTCCAATTTTTGCCTTAAAATCCCCGACAATGGCCTTGAAGAATGCATGATCTTCTCTGAAGAATTTTTCCAGGTCCATCTAGAACGCTTGGGCTTCGTCTTCGTCATAGCTTGATGTTGGTGCGTGAGAAACGAAGAAGGTCAAAGCCGGAATAGTATCACATCGTTCCAACCGTGATCGTCTGAAACGGGTTGTTATCTGCTCAAACGAATGGATGTTCACGGTCAAACTCGATTTGACGAGGACGCCAAACCCGCCGTCACCTCTGCTATCGCATGTTCTAAAGAAAAGTTTTTTTGTGGTGTCATAAACAGCGTGAAAAGGATGGCGCCTTCTAGTCTTAGCCAGGCCAATGACGTCGTAGCTTATTCTTCTTGCTTGAATCAATAGACCTTCTCAGCGGATTCGTGAGCAAGGGTTCTTGCATTGTAGGTATAGATCGTCATTTCAGTCCGTTTCGATCTTGGCAGTTTAGTTTAGCTCTGAGATTCTAGCAGCCTCTCCGTACTGTCCTACCTAGCTGTGCCGTACCAAGGGCTCCTTCGGGGTCCGGGGAATGACGCCCGTGTTTGTTACTGTTTTTGGCATTTTGACACCCTGTATAGCTTGGGCTCTAAACATGGGGGCTGTGTACTCACGAGTAGCTTCCCAGTCTCTCTCGGAGAAGCGGGAACACCCTATTTGTTGGAGGCTTCTCCTAACTGCCTCTCATGTACTTCCCAGCCGCTTGACTGCAGGCTTATGGCCGATTTGACTCGTAGAAACAAAGTTTTGTCAAATCAATTTGCGTTTACTCCCCTTTCCACCACTTGGGGACGCTCCACGTGCCCTCGCGACTAACTCGGGCCGGATCTTTTTAAAAGGGAGATTCGTGAACCTTTTCATAGTGCTGTGATATTAAAATAAAATTATCTTCCATATGACCACGTGTTTTGTTTTTTTTTTATCCTTCTTATACTCCGTTAGGCAAAACTCCTTTCTTAGAGTGTTAAGGCTCATTATAGCACGAGCACCGAAAAACTCAAAAATTGTTTGTTCTTCTAAGAAGCTCTTTTGATCTTTGATCGCCTTCAGTTTTTCGATTTATGCTTTAAATCTCTTCGCGCGGATCTCCTTGTCCAAACTATTAGCAGTCATTTAATAGTGTAATGTTTCTTGATTCTACCGATGTGTGAATTTTATAGAAATACGGTGTATCAGAAAAAATAAGATCGAGTTTTTCTATGGTAAGGTTGTCCATAGGCTACCTCTCATCCTCTCGTAACGTCCACCATCACCGTCTCCTCATAAGAAAGCGGTGAACATGCTAGAAAGCACCTTGTGCATGGTGAGAGTAAAATCTATGTTTTGCGATTTTTATTTGTCAAAACAATAAAAGTAAGCCGACTAAAACTCGAAGAATCCAATTTTCAAAACCGTAGAGAAGGCGAAGCCGCTGAAACAACTTATCGAACGAGTCGTATTGCGACAAGCACGTGTTGGGCTTACAAAAAAAAGACAAGAAGTTATTGGAAATTGCCGAAGTTTAGATACTCGGCCTTGGGATTGTACAACTAGCCTTCACATCAAACCGCCGTATCTATCGATGTATCAGGTCAACACTCTTATCCTCCCAAACAAATCTGTTACCAGTTCACCAATCCCGACGGGATAGTAGGTTTGGCAAGCTCTGTGCGTGGGATTGAAACATCGACCAAGTGTGCAGCAGGACACCTCTAGACACATAGCACACTCGTCATAATACTACCGTGCCGTTTAAAATGATACTACAATCACTTAATTCCGTCTCGCTCGTCAAACATTAAAATTTACTTTGACTTGACCTTCATACAAATCCGTAGCTTCGTACTTGATGCTGAAAATTGTGATTTATAGATCAAATTCGCTAGATTGAGATGTTTCCGTGCGTTGGGCAAGCAAGTGAGACGATAAAATTCTAACAGATCCAGTTGAAACGTCCCAATAAAAGGATTTAACGCGGATTCAGCTCTCAACCGAGGCTTCAAAACTTGCACCTCACTCAGCATTATTGAATAATATATAGTATGGCAAGTCTACAATGCTGAAAAGCGGTTAGTTAATGGAGTGCTCTTAATATTCTTTTGCAATTTTTGAAGACAAATTTTCACGAAAATAATTAAATGGCAAATTATTGAAAAAGCTTTGACTTGAATCAACAGAAGCTCAACGCCCATATTTCGTAGGCTATTGATGTGTCGCAAGGGGTCAACAAAACCCATGTGCACAAAAACAAGGCCCTCCAAAATGGTGTGACATCCATAGGTGTAGCTAATTTCTCTATGTGCTGTAAAATTTCATGTCGCAACCAAACGGATCTTTTGCTTACCATTTTCCAGACAGCGTATCTATACATGATTTGAAGGTATATAGCACAAATGCATAAATAAATATATGTATGTATATATATATATACATATATATATATATATATATATATATAATTCATGCATAATACTTAAGCCGCTCTACGTAAGATTTACAAAAAGTCAGATATGATTGCGGTTACCAAATTTCATTGCACAAAGAAGTCATGTAATTTGTAGATGCCGTGCAGACTGTGACAGTTTACTCCAAAGCAAAAAAGATCTTCCACAGACATTTTGTGAACAATCGATACTTTATGAAATGTACGTAAAAGACCTAGTCTAGCCCAAAAGAGTCTTAGCAAAAATTTATTCTCGTTGTTAGGTTGGATAAAGTTCTCGAAGGTTTTCTTTCATTTTCTTACATTCTTTGTGTCGTTTTCATTGGTAATTCTGCATAAAATACCTAAATTACCAATTTCAGCTCAAAAATTCCTACTGAACAGTATGATTTGCGTGTGGTGATCCGCCATGATTAGAGAAAGGGTTTAACAATTGTTAAAGCCGTCGATGAGATCACTGCGGACGAAGGTGTTGGTACGGCTGCAAAATCGGTTTGGTTTTCAAAGCGGATCATGATCATCGCCAACAACTTGCACCAATTCGACTTTGCGCGCAAAGAACCCTGCCATAACCCGCATAAACTTTATCCCATTGTGGCCTCTTTTCATCAACGGAACTCTTTTTGAATGGTCGTGGATTTGAGTCATTTGATGGAGTTGAAAAAACGTGCAGTGAATTTTAGGAACAAAGAAGCCTGAATGATACTTCGAGCAGATCTGGAGTTTTGTAGAGCGATAACAAAAAGTCCTGGGCAATGGTGGCTTTTGCTTACAAGAATTATTGTTGTTTTTGTTGCAAACTTTCATATAAAAACGAGAGTTCTAAAAAGTTCCCAAAACTTTCTGCTCGAACTTTGTTGCAAACTCGTCACAGAAAAAAGGACGAAATAAACTTTATGGAAGCATTTCAATAAATGCACGCTGCTCTACCAGCCGACTTTTGATCGAATGTCCACTCGAATTTTTTCTAGACCTGCCATCTCATCGTAGTAAAAAATCTTTGAATGTTATTAATTCAATCTCAGTTTAAAGGCGTTTCTGCTCTCTTTGGGGCCATATTTTCTGCTGGAGACGTTGTGTAAGACCTCGCTCAAAAAAGAAATTGTCGGAAACGAGATTTTAGTGGACAAGCAAAAAAGAATTGATGCAAAGACTTCTTTTCTTGAACGACCGATGTCATATATTTGCAATAACATTGTATGTTTGGAGAACCAGAAAAACCTTGCGCTCAGAACATTGTACCACAATGACCGGATATAGCACGTACAAGTACCATGTTGACATGAACGTGCTAAGTTAAACTTACGTTCATGTTTCACTTTGTGCATTTAGAACTTACACTCAATATAATCAAATCTGTCTATCTATGAAGACTCTTCGGATATCGCTCTTGGCAATGTTATCCCTTTGCGGACTGCGCCATTTTCGGCTGGCAGTGCAGATTGTCATTGATAGTAGTCTATTCTTTACGGCACAATTCATCCAGATACATTCGGTGTCATTATCAGCTAGCACAAGGCGTAATAATATCTTGAAAATTGACTTCCCCTGAAATCAACATCACTTCAATCAATCACATAATTTTTGCTGACCAAGCCACTAACATGGGATTAATTGAAATATTCAAATTCACTGAGCTAACGCTTCGACGTTTTCGTTCTCTTCAGAAAGCTGATAGTCGTTTGAGTCGATTCCAAACAGTCATTGTGGTCGAAAAAAATTCGGCTCAATCGGCAATGAAGACGAACACCATTGAAAGAACGAACAATTAAGGGCAGTCGACTAGATTCACCGATTATAAGGTTGGCAAGTAAGTCGGAATCTTTCCCAAATGAACCTATCTGGTGTTTATATGTCAGACAGCGACAAATTTTAAGCCGATCTCATTCGCTGCACAGGGACTTCTCATAAGAGTGTTAGTAATCATTCGAAAGCTTAAGTGTCTGACTACAACTACATTTCACTGGTTTATGCAAATATCCTTCTATAAAGCTTTAAGAGTCAAAAGAAAAATATGTTTCTCACTCGTCTTTCACCTTCATTTTTACCATGCGCAAGAAACGCCTGAAGAACGAAAAGCGTGTCATCGTGCAGAGAATTTCTCAATGTATCAGAATCTTCCGTTTCTATTCACAGTTTCCGTTAACGTTGTGAAGAAATCTCCAATAAAATAACAATAGATGCCACCGTTTCAACTCATAGTGCGGTAGATCACTGTCGAGCTACGCGGCAGATCAGGTGATTGTCTCGCCAACGAGTCGTTGCTGTGGCATTCCTTCGGACTTTACTCAGCTATGAATCTTTTCGGCCACTTTGCTTACCGTCAATACACTAGTGGGGGAAGAACTGCCGCGTTTGAAATATGGTTATTCAACTGGTGATTCCCTAATCGCATCAACTTTCAGATAAAAACATATGATTCTGACACTGCGCAAAACTGTCTACACATTGATATGCTTTTCTTGCTTCCAGTGATTTGTACGCAAGGTAAAAAATAGAGGCGAAAATCGATTGAAAAACATAGTTGTATCATGACTAATACGGAGAAACAAAAAGGTGTTCTGGAAAACCAGAAAAATGTAGTCAAAGATTTGAGCTTTCGAATGATCACTAACAATGAATTGTTGCTGTCCAGCGGATGAGGTCGGCTTGAAAAATTTTCTGCCATCTAAAGTAATAAGTACCACCTGATTTTTCAACTTCTTGCAGGGAGCTTAAAAAAGGATGTGACTGACTGGCGTACCACCGGGGTCAGGGGAAAGCCTCTTTCTGCAATATCAGCACTTTTAGTTCTGGCACATCATGTTAACGACTACAACTGGAACGGATTCTCCGGTGAAAGCAAATTGTTATCGGCAGACGTTGTCATTACCATCGGCGATTGGCTCATAAATATGTAGGCTCGCTGTAGGCTAATCCTCAGTTAATGTTCCACTTGCTGTGGAATCAACGCTGGTGCGGATTTGAGATCATATTGATTGTTGAGCCATCAACATCGGCTTTGGAGGTTTGGTGATAAATGTCGTTTTATTTCCTGTGTAAAAATGAGAAATGTTCTCTTCCAAATCTGAAAGGTTACATATCCGGGATTACTCAGTGCTTATGAATATTGTGGGTCGAAGGATGAGCAGCAGCAGCTCCGTAGCGAAGAATGCGCATATGTCGTTTTCTTTTTCTTTCTATTCTTCTCTCCGATGTTCAGTCTGTTCTTTACTGGGACAAAGAGCATTGATTTATCAAAGTTTTCTCTCTAATACATAATTTGTCATAAGAAAATAGCTTGAGACAATTAATTCGAGTGTAGCCGTTTTGATGGAGTTATACTAACTGATCATATTCGATTCTCGATCGTCTATGGCCATAATCATTTCAAGTGCAAGATCTTTCAGACCTCTTCTTCTGACAGTATCGCCATAGTACGGCCTCAGATTGCTGAATCACAAGAACTGGTGAGTTTCCACCTTTTGGCTACAAAAATTAGAATTTTGGTATATTCAGAGCACATTTTGCAAGCTCTTTAGCGATTTGATCTGCTAGAACCACCGATATTGACTCGTTCTCTCGCTCTGCTCCCAGCTTTACGTCTTTTAAGTAGTAATATTTTGAATTCAAGCATTTATTGACTTTCTGTATTTTAAAGAATGAATTCGAAGTGTGCAGTGGATCGGTGTCGACGTCAACAGGTCGTCTGCGAAGAGAGTCACATGTGGAGCAGGTGGCAGTATGCATCGCTTGGGCAATGTGGGTTATTCTTTAAGTTATCTTACTAAACTCAGCGAGTAAACTTTGTTAGTTTGATATGGGTAGTTGGTCTAATAGATACATTATTAACAATGCTTATTCGAAGATGTTGATTTATATAAATGCACATATAAATATACATACGTAAACATTTATGTACATATACATATGTATGTGTATGCACGTGTACGTGTACGTATTCACATACATGCATATGCATATGTACGTAAATATGCGCGCATATGTGTATATATACACATGCATACACACTGTCGTAAGCTGCAAGCCAAATTTCAAACCTATCCGTTACGCTCGGCAAGAAGTTTTCTCAAAGATTGTTAATGATCAATCGAAGGCTTATATCTTGAGCCATTCGTGTTTTAGAAGACCCTTTTATAACGCTGTAAAATTCAGAGTACGGTGATGTTTTACATGACCATATTTCTAAATTAATAGAACTCGAACACTCTTTATGAAAACTTCTTGTCTAGAGTAGCAAATAGACTTGAAAATCTGCGCTACTAAGCGGAAATAGACCTTGGTAACTAATCACTCTCAGAGGAAACCACCTGCGTGGTCTTCTTACCTAATACAGAGTGTAACTAAAACGCCGTCAACTGCCTATAATATTAGGGAACGAGCAGCCGAATGACGTATGCTACAGATGAAGCCCTTGAAAAAACCAGCACCCGTAGTATATCCATCACTTCTGAAAGGTTAAATTATATTAGATCATTCTAAATCTCTAGTAATGTACAAAAATCGAAAGTGTTGATATATCTATGATTTGGTGCAACTGACGACCTATCATGGCAGTTTTCTGCTTGGACCCCAGCACTTTTTTGTTGCATTCGTTGAATTCTGCGCAGTTTCTTTCACGGAGGTTGTCAAACATTTCCCATGCTGCTGCGATTGCTTCAAACTAGCGCGTTGTCTATGATTGTCGTACAATTCTGATCGAGATGATTTTTCGTGCAGTTTTGGAGAGAGTCGAGCTATGGTGTCTACTAAGGCATTCAGCTGATTCAGCGCAAAAGATTATTAAGAGAGGGAACAAACAAATGCGCCGTTATTACTTCGCCCTTCTGACAGACTTTATCATTAGCCATCGCACTATGCTCCTTCAATTCACAGGTGCTCCTTCAGTTTTCATTACCGAACTGAGGAGAAGAGTTATAAGTTCACGCTGTCGATGTTATTCTTAAACTGACCATCCATGAAGGCCATCAATATGGTAGCACGAAGCTTGAGTTGGTGCAAGTTCAACAGTATGCTTGTTCACAAACTTTCTTATAACGTATCTTGATCGAAATAAGCTGATAAAGGTATTATTGATACTCACGAATTTGGAGTCGATGTGCACCAAGAGAAATTAATTACTTGGATACTTGAACAGCCTGTCTTCATAGGCGGTGAGAGCTCCAACGAAATTTCCATTCGTTTCCCTCTTGCGCAACTGTCGACCTTGGTGTGGTCAGCCCGAATATGATGACGTGAGCAACGCCCGTTCCGTAATTCAAACTCGTTGACATCTGCGGATGCAGATGAAGTTAGCCACGAACACGTCGGCCCATCGTTTGGGTGGTCTTTCAGAAAAACACTTGCATTCTCTCAAAGCCTGCCTCACTGTACTTTTCGCCCATGCGTCATGTCATTTGTCCCCTCATAACCACGACGTTTTTCTGGTTTCTTGTAGTTGTGAAGGGACAAATGAAAAACAGATCTCATTCGTTGGTGAGAAAATCTTCATAGGAGTAAATAACCATTTGAAAGTTGAGGCTTCAAGCTGTATCCCCACGTCGGCGGTTTTCAAAAAAGCCTTTTTTGACGTTGCTACGGAAGGGAACATTTGCGTTGCAGACTCACCTATTTCTTAGCAAACAGAGCTCTTTTTTGGACCAATAGTAATTATTTGATGGTATGAGGCTCTTTCGAAAGCAATCGATGTGGGCCATAGCCTGAATTCTCAGGTTTCGAATTGCCACTTATACACCTATGAAAATTTCCTCTCCAGCGAATAAAATCTGTTTTTCATTTGTCCCCTCATGACCGAATAGTACGGTTTTTCCTATTGTATGAGCGGCCCACCTGTTTTTCGTCATAGATTTCCACATTTCTACACCGTAAAAATAGAACAGTTTTCAAAGCTTGAAGCTGCTCAAGCCGGCTAGACGTTGTGAGTGCCGGTGATTCTTTAAAAAACTTTGCATAAGCGCCTTGTGAGTGGTATGCAGACTTCTTGACGTGACTGTAGCATTAGCCCACAGAGCGCCGGGAGGACTGTTGTATCGGAAATATGAGCACAGACCTCCAAGTCCGTTATATGGCCGGTGGTTACTTTGAGAGGCCCGGATGTTGCTCATGATGCAGTATGTGTGGAATTCGATGTGACGAGCAGCTTCAAGAGGTGTGTATAGTCGGGCTTTGAGGAGACTGTTCTGGTGCTACATTATGCAAAGCCAGAAGCAGTTTTTATGGGGTGTTGTAGACGTGTTAGTTTTGTGATTCCCCAATGACGTTCCGTTAAACCCAAGTTATCATCGCCTCACATTGCCCGATGTCATACACGAGGACACCCAGTGTGCGCAGTACTAAGACAGGAGTTTCCTTGCTGAGTTAGCTGTTTTTTTTTCTAGATTCTTGAGGTCAGCCTAGCCAGGTCTACCTTGGGTGGCTACCACAGTTCAGGCAGTTGCCAGCCCCCGTAGATCAGAAGTAGATTACCACCGTGGCACTAGTACTTTTCAGAACGACAGTGAATCTTGCTACGGTTCTATTATACCTGGGTTTTACGGATAAAGGCGTCGGAGTTGTTT